>CM051362.1:7302196-7427196 GCA_028015245.1 Cardamine occulta | reverse complement strand
GATTATAAATATACAGTAGTTACGAATACTGAACCTAGTAGTACTATGGATTATTATTTGATTGATCTGTACGAGTTTAGCTTATTTAGTTTTATTTTTAATCAAACATATTTTTAGTTTTCAAATGAATTTAAGTTTGGATTCATTTATTTCTTATACTGTTCGAATTTTAGTTTGTTGTTTGAATATATAAAAATCAATTTTAAAATAGAGAGTCATTAGAATTATCCGGATTTATCACCTTCGAATTCAAAATGAAGAATACTTCGACTGGCCTAAGATCACAAAAATAAATAAAAAAGTCAGAGAAGCCTAAGATCACAAAGTTATTACTTTGAATTATTGAATATCATATGATAATGATGATGAAAGGGATCATTTCACTCTCTCAATCGAACAATTTGCATCCAATTATCGAATTGGATCGACCCAAGCTTCAGATCAACACTGTGAATCCAACTCCATCTCGATTTTCCCGCCCGGTTTCCAGAAGATCTTTCCGTGTTCTCTCGCTCTCCGTCGATCCATCGGCGACTCGGAATGCCAAATCACGCATTGGCGCCCACGCGCCGCCGCTGGTGGTTGTGGGATCTGCAAACGCCGATATCTATGTGGAGATCGATAGGTTGCCTAAAGAAGGGGAAACGATTTCGGCGAAAACAGGACAAACGCTCGCCGGCGGAAAAGGCGCGAATCAGGCGGCGTGTGGAGCGAAGCTTTTGTATCCGACTTACTTCGTCGGTCGTTTGGGAGAGGACGCGCACGGGAAGCTTATCGCAGAGGCGTTGGGCGATGGGTGTGGGGTTCATCTGGATTACGTGAGATCGGTGACGGATGAGCCGACGGGACACGCGGTGGTGATGCTTCAATCGGACGGTCAGAACTCAATCATTATCGTTGGTGGTGCAAACATGAAAGCTTGGCCTGAGAAGATGAGCGATGATGATCTTGAGATCGTGAGCAATGCTGGTATTGTGCTGCTGCAAAGGGAGATCCCAGATTCCATCAATATTCAAGTTGCTAAGGTCAATTTTGAGCTCTTTCAATTCAATTTTTTTTGTTGAAAGTTCAGTGAGAAGTATTGTAGCAGCTTTAGGTTTTGATGCCTAATGTGACAGGATTATAGATTGATCATGTTGGGTCGTTTCTTAGCGTTGCTTTTCTTAGCGTTGCTATAAGAAACTTAGGTTGGTGGTGGTATTTTTGCAGGCTGTAAAGAAAGCAGGTGTTCCTGTCATCCTCGATGTGGGAGGAATGGATACGCCAATTCCGAATGAGCTATTGGATTCCATTGATATCTTGAGTCCGAATGAAACTGAGCTCAGTCGCTTGACCGGAATGCCAACTGATACTTTTGAACAGATTAGCCAAGCTGTTGCAAAGTGCCATAAGTTGGTAAGTCTCTTTCTTTCTTTCACATTACCAATACTTTAAACTCTTAGATTTCGGTTGTTCCTTGCTGCAATTGGACTCTTTGAAAATGCTGGTTTAGTGGGATTTTGGGTTTATAAGGTTCAAGCTATGTTTTTCGCAGGGTGTCAAGCAAGTCCTAGTAAAACTCGGGTCCAAAGGATCTGCACTATTCATAGAAGGAGAAAAACCAATCCAGCAGTCAATCATACCGGCTGCACAAGTGGTGGATACTACAGGAGCCGGGGATACTTTCACAGCAGCGTTTGCAGTGGCTATGGTAGAGGGGAAGTCCCATGAGGAATGCTTGAGATTTGCTGGTAATAGTTAGTTACAAACTTCAAGAAATCTAGCTTCCTAAACCCATATTTCAGATTAGATTTGTCTCACTTTTCGTTCCATCTTCTTTTCCAGCTGCAGCTGCCTCTCTGTGTGTCCAAGTAAAGGGTGCAATACCGAGCATGCCCGACCGAGAATCGGTTTCGAAGCTCCTTAAATCTAGTATCTAAAAGACCGATAATCTTTTAAACTCTTCTTATTAATAAAAGCTCTTCAGATCACAGAGAGAATAGTTTGAAGCTCGCAATGTCACTCAGTGGTTACATTATTTAACTTACTATCCGGATCTCATTGCAATTAGAAAGGAACATACTCATGCCGGTTATGCATAATTGACGAAGTTATTAAATACAACAAAGTGAATAAATGTATAAATCCCAAATTTTAACAGAACGACCGTACGGTGTTCCCACCAGATCAACTTAGACAATGGGGAGGATCCATCTTGCCACTAGCAGAACCTTCAACATTTTCACACAACGCCGTTGCAGGCCCGTCGCTTCCGTTGTGCGTTAAGTTGATATCAACTAACTCAACATTCTTGCAAGGAAAAAAAAAAAAAAAAACATTCTTGCAAGGAAAGCTTTCGCTACACTGAAGTTGCAGAGCCAATTTGATCTTCGAAGTTCCCCAAATGTTCTTTAACTTCACGTTTTGGATCTGAACATGAGAATTTCCCTGAAAAAAAATCATGATCTAACCTGTTAATTAAACTCGAGGAGTTACATTAAAAAAACAGAGAAGTTTCTTTCTTGTATAGTAAGTTACCTGATTCCCGCACGGCGGGTAAGGACAATACTTTTGATTAATGTTGATAGGGTTTTCGACATCGATCATCTGTATATTCTCATACTAAAAGTTGGAGATAACGATCTCTGTAGCCGACGATTCCCACGTCTTGATCCGTATACCGTTGGTTGTACCGGTAAAAACGGTGTTTTTAATCATTATGCCATCAACGTTCTTCTCGTTTTTATATTTTCCTAAGCTTCCGACACTGATCCCATGTCCCGGACCACACATGACATTATGAATATTGAAATTGGTGTTTCCAGAGAGGATTGCTATACAATCGTCTCCAGTGCTGATGCGTGTGTTTGAAATTTGCATGTTGCTTGAGAAACCTATTTTGATCCCGTCGGTGTTGGGGCTATCGCCTGGAGCTATTATGTTGACGCCGGTGATGATGAAATTATCAACATTGTAGAAATTGAAGTGCCCTGCTTTGCTGTTGAGTGATGTTATCCCTTCGATGCTTGACTTTTTCACGAAATCGAAGCCCATGTTCTGTAAAATGTATTGAAAGACTCTAGATCAGTTAGCGACTTTCTTTAAAGTACACTCTCAATAAATATATAAACGACATAGAAAGAGGTTGAGGAAATCGTAACGTACCATAGCAAGTTTAGGAAAATTATGGTTCTTGTTGCAGTCATTTAGAGACCAACTCTCTTTTCCTTGACCGTCGACGGTGCCACCGCCGGAGACGGTGAGGTAGTCGATGTATTGGAAGTTGATCCACGTTTCCTTTTTAATGTCTTCGTTTCTGGGAGGAGCCAATAAGGTTCCATCAATGACAAACGAAATCTGACCAGTGCATGGTCCTAGGAACGTTACACCACCAAGATAGAACCTTCCTTTTGGTATGTACATCCTGCTATGTCCATTCCATTTGCATGCATCCTTCCAAGCATTTGTGAACGCCTTATATTATGCATTAACAAACACAAGATAGATTCATTTATAAGACAAAAAAATGACATAGATAACGAGGAGAATAGTATTTGTTTTATATGTATATTGATTATTTGGTTTAGATTCTACAATTCTCTTTTTTTTTTTTGTACTCTCTTAATTAACCGCGGAATTCAAAATAGTTGAATAAGTTGAGGACAACAAATTAGTAAAAGAAAAGTACAGAGAATGGCACATACATTGGTGCTATCCGTTTTGCCGTCGCCTTTAGCACCATAATTTTGAACATCGAAGACTATTGGTCCGGTGAACGGGCGACTTGTTGCAAAGAAATGTTTTATTTACTTATATGTTTTTGAAGACGAGATGAGTATTAGACAGGTAACACTACCTATATACATATATATTAAACACTATCTACTAATAGAGGAATAAATAAGGAGCTATGCTAAGAAATATACATAAAACATATATAGTGATTCTTGTTACCAACTATGGATAAAAAGGAACAATTTCTTTCTAAAATCTTCATACTAGTAGACAATAATTCATATACTTTATTTGTCATGGGGTCTGAATCTTGTGAGATTAGTTGGTACAGCTATTCTTAAAACTATTCAACGAATTACATCACCACAATTTAAGAATTCGTTGCATATAACTAAAAAACACAAACACATACATATACATATAATCAATGACATAAATGAAAAATAAATATAAAATACAAATCAATCGAGACATACATGATACATATATACATACCAATGATCTATATGAAAAAAATATTAAACACAAATCAATCGAGACAATGTTGTGGAACCATTTTTCCATGAGCAGCACACTGTAGTGGCAGAACCAGCCTTGCGTGGTCCATTGTGTTTTAGGTTATAATGTCAATTAGTTGAACATCCTTGCAAGGAAAACTTTTACCACACTGTGGATTGACTACCACATTGTGTTTTTTGGACTGTCCGTATATGTTCTTTAACTTTAAGTCTTGGATCTAAACATGATACTTTTCCTACAAAATGATTATTAAAAAAATGCAAGCCATCTTATTATTTTGTCTATGTTATTTGAAATAGCCAAAAACTCGTTATATATAACCTTCTTAAGACACAATAAAAAAAACGTTGGTCTAATTTATCTACTTATATAGGGTGAAGATATCTGAAGGACTATTTGAAATCTATATTGAGAACCTGACTTTTGCTTGTAATTACTGGCTAAATTTTTTTTGTTTCTTGTCTAATGATTTTGATTTGTTAAACTGTGTTGTCATGGAGATTTTTTATTTTGTAACGGTTCACTTGTTTTTCTCTTTTAAAACAGAATCGTAATTTTGGTGAATGTACCAATCAAATTTACAAAGACATATTGTTTCGGGTATTGTTTGGGATTTTTGCGATTTTTTGTTGTTGTAGGCTTCTTGTTTTCGATGTGACATTTTGGAAAAAAAATTATGTGTGTGTTTTAGTTTTGTTTTCACGTCATGTGATGTGATATCATGTTCCATCAACTAAGGCGTGCTTTGACCCATTAAACAAAATATAAAATGATTATTTCGATATCAGTAACTTCCATATTATTAAAGTGTCTATTTATCATTTGGTCCGTCAAGGCTGCTTGAACGTTAACGGTCAAACCTGTCTCAAGTCTCACCCGTACATAATTTCTTATGGTCAAAAGACCATTCATAATTTATAATTTTTTATATGTATATAATTTTCTTTTTGATCGAGTCTCTCTTCAAAGTGCTAAACATCTAGAGAACTTGGATAAAAATAATTCCATCAGCTTTGTCTATCAATTATCAATAAACAAAAATTAGTCAGAGACTTAGAGGTAGCCCAAATGAACCACACATGTGCAGAAAAAAAACTTTGAGTAAGTAATAATGTCCAGTTTTCTTTTTATCAAAAATAATATAATCTATAGTTTCTTTACTAATAAAACAAAAGTTTCTTAATTAATAAACAAATAATTTTGTAATCTCCAGTTTCACTTGACCCCCTCCCTCGGTTACAAAACTCTAAATAAAGATATTTACTATATTCTAACTTAACTAACGTTAATTAGTCGAGTCTAATTTCTTTAGTACGTGGAAAGTTTGCGCCACTACTGAATAATGATATCACTTATAAGAAGTCTTTATTCATGAAATTAAAGCGTACGATCGTAATTACATACGTAAGCATTAATTTCTAGAAACCAAGTATCATTCGACCTATGTTAGTAAGTATTGTTTTCCAATAACCGCAATTATATATAGCAGCAATAAAACAATTTGCTCTTATCTATAGTTCATTTCATTAGGAGTCCCCACGATAATAAATGTTTTTTTTAACTATTAAAAATCTATAAAATGACAAGGTTCAGTCTTCCTACAAATATATATATATATATATATATAATATAATTGTGTGTTGTTTGCATGTATATTTATCTACACATATAAATACAAGAAACATCCGGATATTCAAAAGGCAAACAATATTACTCAAGAGATTTTATAATTTGATTGTTTAGAACAAAATTAAAATCAACAAAAGTATGTCTGGAGTGAGATCTGAGCCGATGAAAGTTGTCTTCATTAACACACAGTACGTCCAGACTGATGCTAGGAGCTTCAAGACCGTTGTTCAAGAACTCACCGGTAAAAACGCAGTCGTCGCCGACGGTCCTTTCGAATTCTCCGGCCAAGGCTACGGAGAAAAAGATTCATCACGGCGGTTTGGTGGCGTCGGAAAAGAAACAGAAGGAGGTTTAGAGACGACGGAGTTCGATAGCTTTTTCAGGGAGATGCCTCCCGTCGGCGAATTGTATAATCTATGGTCAGAAAATTGATTAGTGAAAGAAAGTTCGTTTTTTTCTTTTTCCATAATTTGGTTTATTTTTCCCGTGTTTGTTAAGGGCCCATTGGGTCTAATCTTGGTATCTTAACGTCCCTAATCTACTATATATTAAGAGGCCCATGTAAAACACGAGTGATCGATCTTTAGATCCTTTAGTCCTTAAGCCCCTAATGTACTAATATTAGTATGTGATTTTTTTTTTCTTGCTTACTGAATTAATGTATAAAAGGAAATATTCTGCACTTTTTTAAAAGTAGTACTGCGATTATCATTCAAGATTATTTACAGCATAGTTTTTTTTTTTATATATAGTATTTACTGCATAGTGTTACAAGAATTCTGATCTCTTTGCTGATTCCTCTCAATGAAATTTGCCATGTTGCACTAAGTTACTTACGGATATATGCATGCAGTCCGGGAACACTTTGGGATGAACACCCATCCGAACGAGTAGAGTCAATAGTTCAGCATTTAGGCTGTAACATTCAGCAACCAAAAAAAGTCTTTAACCCGTTTCTAGTCTGCTGAAAAGTCCCTAAAAAAAGATAGCGTGGAGATAGTTCACGCGCGATAGTGGCGCGTGGGGAAGAAGGATAAGGAAGAGGAAGAGTGAAAACAAGAGAGATGACGACGACGATTCATTTCCTTGGTATCCCACCGTTTCTTTATCATCAGTCATCATCTCTTTACTTTCCCCGTCAAAATTTACAATTTCCTCGTCAAAAGTTTGGAAAAAGGTAACCAAACAGAGAATTGAAAACAAATTCTAGATGCGAGACTCTCTTTATCTCTGTGAAATGTGAATAAAATACGTAGTCACACAACACAACTGTATTTGTCTTACACAGGAAAGTTCCGATCTTTGTCTCTCTCTCTCTCTGCCTCGAGGTTCTCTGCTCCAAGTTTTTAAGGTATCTTCTCTGGCTTTTTAACTATCTTTCTCATTATTTACAATTCAATGGTTTGAAAATTGTCTTCTGTAACAACATCTCAATTGAATGGATTTGTAGTTTCAGTTATTAACAACGGTTGCAAATTAGGGTTTTTGGTCGGATAAAGGAAACATTTTTGGATTGCTATTTGTGAATTGTGTGTAAAGTAAATTGATTTCTTCTTGTGAATGTGTTTTCTTATGTCTCCTTTTTATGATCTTAGTTAAAAGAGACAAATTTTGATGGGTAATAAGCTGGGAAGGAAGAGACAAATTGTGGATGAAAGATACACTAAGCCACAACATAATTTATACATGAACAAAGATGTCGACATTAAAAAGCTTAAGAAACTCATCTTAGAGTCAAAACTTGCTCCTTGTTATCCTGGTGATGAACATACCTCCTCCCATGATCTTGAAGAATGTCCTATTTGCTTTCTGGTTTGTATTTCGGTTTAAGGGTCTTCCACTTCTCTCTTCCATAGTGCCTCATTTAAGAAGTTCAAATTTACCAACTCTCATGAAATTATCTTCTTCTTCTCTGTTTTCTAGTACTATCCAAGCCTTAATAGGTCAAGGTGCTGTCTGAAAAGCATTTGTACAGGTGAGTAATTATATTCATCAGCCATCTCTTACTATAGAATCTTTTTTCATCCTTGTGTAGTCATTTACTATGTATTTTGGTTTTATACAGAGTGTTTTCTGCGGATGAAGAATTCTAATTCAGCTCAACCTACTCAGTATCCTTTGATTTGTTATATTACACATTAAGCTTTTGGTCTTCACATATCAAAATTTTGTCTTTCCTTGTCCTCCTTAACTAATGTTAGATGCCCGTTTTGCAAAGCTTCCAATTATGCTGTCGAGTACCGTGGAGGGAAGACTAAAGAGGAGAAGAGCATTGAACAGATTGTAAGCCAGATTTGAATCTTGAAAACATTAGTGTTTTTCAATGAGTAATACGATGGAATTACTGGCTGATTCTGCCCGTATTGTTCTCTCTGTGTGTTTGAAGGAAGAGCAGCGAGTTATAGAAGCCAGAATAAGGATGAGGCAGAAGGAAGTTGAAGAAGAGAATGAAAGAATGCAGAAACGTTTGGAATCGTTTTCTTCTAGCACAAGTTCAGTGACTGTTGATACAGAATATGGTTCTGCTGCAGGTTAGTTCTTCTCTCTGTTTCAACTTGTGTTAATCTTTTCATTTTTGTTTTTCTTGGTTTGCAATCTCAATCAAGATACTTTTTACGCAGAGGATGAGGAAATTGTTTCATCTCAAGACTCATGTTCTACATCGCACCTTCGGGTTACAAGGTTTGTCTTTCTTCAGGTTCTGTTATTTTATCTTTATTTTTTGGCACAGCGATTCTATAACTGGATTGAAATGACTTTTTTATGCCGGTCCATGTTTTGAGGTTGTATGAAGGTTCATCCCTGCCTGCAACCATTTGTCTCTATTAAATGTTAACTTGCGTTAGATTAGTTCTATCTCTTGGAACTTTGATTCTTTGGGAACAGTTAAAATTAAGAATGAAGTGAGAATTATTGTACCTCCTGTTAAGTTGTCTTTTTATCAATTGGTTATGGTTTAGCATTTTCACATCATTCATTTTCTGGCAAGCACAACGATGAAACGTGTTTTCACTTTGAATCTGAGTGATCCATATCAGGTGACTGATTTTGTGGTTATCTTAAAAACTCCTCAGGGATGGTCAGTTTGACTTTGATCTTGAGGATATAATGGTCATGGAAGCAATATGGCTCTCGACACAGGTATATTTGTTTAGCTAATAAAGTTTAAGTATATAGTCATTATTGTAAACATAATAAGCCTTTTAACTCGTTTCTTTTTGATCAGGATTCTGGAATGCAGAGAAACACATCTTCTGATGAAATGCCAGAAAACAATCATAATGTAGAACCATCTTCATCATCTCCATCTGGAGGGCTAGCTTGTGCAATCGCTGTTCTTGCAGAACGCCAGCAAATGGTTGGTGAATCTTCCTCCAGTGAAAACGTTAACATGGTTCCAGGCAATTGCAACAACAATGCCATAGAAGAAGATAGTAACCATTATCTTCAAGGAACAGGAATCAGCTACACAAGATCTGACATAGCTGATGAGATTTCCAGGGAAGTTACATGGCAATAGTGTTCCCAAAGGTATAAAGAAAACGAAAAACAAAATGTTACAGTGTTTGGTTATGTATGTTAGTGTGAGCGGGGTGGTTTTTGGACTGCTAGTCTGCTAGTTAGTTTCCAAGGTTTGTGTTAGATCACTTCGTACATGTGCCAATAGGAAGAAGAAAAACGTAAAATGATTTTCAGTCCTAATACAAAAGACATGTTAGTCGGACTGGTCCCTTGAGGAAAAGTTGATTTAACTAGCACGATGGAATTATTACACGGTAAGAGCTTGCGTACTAACTGCAGAGTGATTAAGGTATTTTCATAAAACAGAAGAAGTCATTAATATCTTACAGATTCCAAAAAATGAGACATGATCATGATTCAATGAGATCTTTTATTATTGGTAAAACCTTGCATAATTGCGGAGTGATTTTGCCATCTTAGCATTCCATAGATTATCGACTGGCGCTATAGTTTGGAAGAGTTTGTGATGATTGGGGGATGCTATTGCTAGGGGGGAGGGGGAGTAAAAGAATAGTTAGTTAGTAGGTGAGGAAATGTCAAGAAAGGACGACAAAAATGAAGATTCACATGCTTTGGTCTCTTTGTTATTAAATGAGAAGAGAACATCACTTCAAGTGTGGTGGTCATCTTTGGGGGTTTTAAGGGTTTTAGCCTTTTAGGGATTTTTACTTAGAGTTCATCCACTCACATGCCTTTGTCTTTCATTCTTCAATATTAAGTACACTTCACCTTTTTCTCACTTTGGACCCTCCATTTACATTTAATTGCCCACAACTAATACAAATACGTTTCCTAACAATGTAAATGTGAGTACTCTTATTTATTATAGTCGCATTTCTAATTTCTTATCAACTCATGTTAGTTCGAATCCTATTGGGTTTATGTTCGAAATGGGAAATGATCAAATCAAACCTATTATATTTAACGAAACAAAGATAAATAAAGCATTAGTTAAACTAGAGCTACAACTAGTCTAGTATTCCATGGGTAATAAGTAATAACTAATGACATTGACGAAAACATGAAACTCCAAATTAGTAGTGACAATGTCAAATAAAACTTTTAGAAAAGAAAAAAAAAGAAGAAGACAATGTGAAATATAATAATTAGCTATAAATATATATTTTAAAAACAATAATTGTTTATTGATATGTTCACCCATGCCATCAGTATATTTTTGCAAATTCAATGCTCGCTATAAATTATAAATTTGTCATCTAGTTTTGATTTCGTTCCTTAAGAAACATCAAATTGGTTGCCCGACGTGTTGGAGATCACAAAAAGAAACGTCGAAATTAGAGAAGGGGTAATAAAAAAAGGGTTAGTAAATTGAAATTTGTACAAAACCGACAAAAAGAAACAAGAGTGTCAGAAATATTGATATTTAGATAAATACATGTGTGTGTAATAATGATAAACTATAGAAACGAACTTTGTCACATAAATCCACATTTATATGCATTTGTCTAAAAATACTTGTTATAAACATTGATGGTTTTAGACTTTAGTGCTAATAACTGAACTTTTTAATACATGGATTACATTTTCATCATTGTAACTTATAGATCTTTTAATTTTTCTTCAATGATTTATATCATCTTGTCCACAAAAAATATATCATCTTGTCCATTAAAGGCACACATATATACTCATTGAAACTACAAAATGTTAAAGTCTATATGATTGCATGTAAATTTGAGAAATGTCAAAATGTCACAATATCGGTCTAGAAAATATAGGGGCATTCACTCTTGTAATATCTGTTTGTTTTACATATGTTTATGGTTTGCGATTCAAAAAATGAGGACTTATTATTTAACCCAAAAAAAAAAAACATGCGGACTTACATACATGATGGTTATGTGTGTATATGTGGACGTTATCCCAAGACTCAAAATTATACTTTTGCCCTTCTTCTCACCAATGACAATGGTCCCTCGAATTTAAATCTCACTATGCCCAATTTCACCAGCTTTATTTCAAATCTTCAAAACAAAAAAAACCCATTTCTCTTTCTCTCTCTCCCTCTTTCTAGGCTTCTTGGATTTAGAGAGTGTTGGCTTCAAATAATGCTGTCTGTTTCGGAAAGGTGCATGCGTTACACTACAACACACTTTATTTCCTGCTCATTTTTGGTTCTTGTTCTGTTTTTATGTTCTTGTTCCTCTTAACTCACTATCTGCCAACTTAAATCTACTCTCTTTTTTCATATTCACACTCTCTCTATTAGATTCTCTTAGTCACTTATTGGATATCTAATGCAAATACCTCTTCTTCTTTAACTGTAAGTCTTAAATCCCTTTTTTGTCGGATCGCTGCTTAGAAACTGCAAACCAACTTAATAAGAAAGTTTTGTAATCTTGAGTTGCAAAGAATTAAGATTCTGGTTTTTTTTTTCTTTCTTTCTGGGTGTTTCGCATTTTAGTAGTTACAGTAATAAATGACATTTGATTTTTATTCATGCTTCAGATTTTCATAACTACTCTTGGAGCTTCCAGCAACTTTAGCTTCTGTTGTTTTATATATTCATCCTCCCAAGGAAATCAAAATGCCAAGACCAAGGTATTAACTATACTTCTCGAATCTGATCTTTTGATTCTCGCACATGATCAATTGTGACTAAGAACACTTTGTCTCTTTTGTGTTGTTGTTCATTTCTTCAGAGTTTCAGAGTTGTCTCAGAGGCAAGCTCCAAGGCTGAGGACATCCTCATCTACTTCTGACTTGAATCATCCCAAACGTGTCATCACTACCGACCGGAGTTTTAAGCTCGGTGTTGACCGTCGATCTCCTAGAAGCGGTGGACCTCACACTGATCCCCTTGGTCAGAAGAAACTTGGTGGTCGAATATCCGATCTAGAGTCGCAGTTAGGACAAGCTCAAGAGGAACTGAGATTGCTCAAAGAGCAGCTGGCTAATGCTGAAGCTGTCAAGAAACAAGCTCAAGACGAGCTTCATAGCAAGTCGAAGAAACCAAACCCGCTGGATCGAGTGGAGGAATCTGCAGCTGAGGCTGAAACGATTGATAGAGATGAAATCCCCGGTGATGCCCAGAAAGAGACTGATGTCTTTGAGGTTCCTGTTGAGAAGATTGCAGTAGAAGAAGAAGAACCAAGAAGCGTAAATGAAGAAGCTGAGAAATTGGCTGCAAAAGAAGATGAGATCAAGATGTTGAAAGCTAGACTCTATGATATGGAGAAAGAACATGAGTCATTAGGCAAAGAAAACGAGAGCTTGAAGAATCAGTTGAGTGATTCGGCTTCAGAGATGTCTAATGTGAAAGCTAATGAAGATGAGATGGCTTCAAAGGTGAATCGGATTGGGGAAGAGTTAGAAGAAAGCAGAGCAAAGACGGCTCACCTCAAGGAGAAGCTTGAGTCCATGGAAGAAGCGAAAGACGCTTTAGAGACTGAGATGAAGAAGCTTAGGGTTCAAACCGAGCAGTGGAGGAAGGCCGCGGATGCTGCAGCCGCGGTACTTTCTGGAGAGTTTGAGATGAATGGTCGGGATCGATCTGGGTCAGCTGAGAAGTGTTTTGCAGGTGGGTTGTTTGACTCAACAGCAGTCGCTGGGTTCATGGAACCACATGGAATGGCTGATGATTATGATGAAGGTTTGGGAAGTGGGAAGAGGAAGAGTTCTGGGATGAAGATGTTTGGTGAGTTGTGGAAGAAGAAAGGGCAGAAGTGAGATCAAAGATTGTGTTGAGTGTGATTGCAGAAATGGTGTGCTCACCATTTCTGCTTTTTATTGGGATGTATTTTGCTGTATTTATCTGAAGATTTTTCTAAATTGGTCAGTTCCACCAGAAGCTAACTATCAATCCAAATCAATTCCAGATTCTCTTGCTCTTATCTACATGGACAAATTTCTGGAAATATGCATCGTAATATCAACTCAAATTTTCTGAAAAATCTCATATATCGATAGTACAAGGATGGCCTCCAATTCTAGAGCAGTAATATAAGATCTGTGAAAGCGTGAAAACTGATGAGAACCAAATAAAATAAAAGCATCAATCCTCGTCTTCATCACTGCCATAGCTCTGGAATAAAGAGGCTAAACTGGTGTTAGCCACATCTTCCTTCTTCTCCTCTGGTTTTGCAGGAGCTGGAGTATTCGAAGAAGTTGGTTGAGATGGCTTCTTGATAACTGTTATGTGAACGGATTTGAAGGGTTGTTTAGCTTGTTTCTTGGGCTCCTTTGGATTTTCTGATAAAAAATGGAGAACCAAGTTAAAGGTTATTTAACCGGAAAAAAAGGAAATCAAAGTCGATAAACTTGAAAAGAAGAATTGAAAACCAACCTGCAGAAGAACTAGTCAAAATATCTGTGGGGTTGCTTGGACTTTCTTCTGATGCCTTTCTCTTCTGTATCAAAATTAAAAGAATTAACAGTTTAGTGCTGATTACAAAAAAAAACGATATATGGTGAGAGGATGAGGCATATATGAAAGAAATATGTTTTGATGGAGGATACCTTTGAAAGTTCTGAAAATGATCCTTTTTTCTCCTTCTGAAGGCTGGGAGAATCATCGCTATCATCATCATAATCATCATCATCAAAATCGTCATCTGCAATTCTCCTAATAACTTCTTTCTGTTTCTGCAAACTTACATGTCATGTGGAGAAACAACATTAAGGCAAAAATGATATTGAATACTTACACCAAATATCGACTTTATAACTGCTTCATCTTCTTCTTCAATTCGTTTTACCTATCAAAGAAAAAAAACCATTATTGCCTCAGTCAGCGATATAACTTAACATAACAATGGTCGAGATAACTTTCATTAGAGAGACAGAGAAGGGTTTGCTAAAATAGAAGATGTGCAAAGAGCAACAACATGGCTTTGATTATGAAGAACGACAAAGACCGGAATCTCTAATATTTAACTTTTAAAAAGCACGCGGCGTAGACAATATCAAATCGCAACATATATGAACAAGGAAACAGAGCAACAGGAACATACCTTCTCAGCGCCTGTTCTTTGCAAGGCCTCCAGCATTGCATCTACGCTAACAGAAGCATGTCTAGACTGCAAAAAGAAAAACAAAAGAAAATCAGTACAAAAACACTTATTCCAGCATGAAATAGAATCAAATCTCAGAGTTGAACACTGAGATCAAGAGAAAGAGAAGAAGGATAAGGTAAAATAAGGCGTCTGTCTCATACCTTCATTGATTTCATTTCATCAAGTGCAGCTATAATGTCCATTTCTCTTTTAGAATCCAAAGTTCTGTTCTCCAAGGACTTCATCGCATCCCCCATCTCCTCAGCATCTCGTTTCTGTTTATCCTTATCAACCTCCTGTACAGAAGAAAATATAGTAGAAATTAGTAAACTAGAATCAATATCACGCACGAAACAATTAATCTTCAAAGCTACATGTCTGAAGTCCTTACCTCATCTTCTGCACGCCAGGGTTCATAATTACGACTTGCCCCAGATTCAACTATATAATCGGAATTTTGTGGATCTGTCTTCATAGTCAGCTCTGCGGAGCACTTGGTGCACTTGAAGTAGAATCTAAATATTTGGATCCCGAGATACGTCTGCATATAGAAAGAAGACCAGAAACTATTTGATTAGAACAAAAAGCCACACAAACAACACCAAGAATAACTATTCAAGCAGTACAAACTAGATTATAGCAAAGCTTATTAACAAGAGCTCCAGGTAAAGGTACTTAAAGAAGAAACTAGCTTTTCTCTATCACCAGCCAAAACAACAGCTCAATTTCTCGAAACCCTAAAACCCCAAATCTGAAATTGTTTTCAAGACAAGTTTCAATTCAAGTACTGAAGATAATAAACCTTAAAAAAAGGTCAGATGAAACTCCTAAGCATCCGCATCAACACTATACGCTAAGCGGAATACAGATTACGCAAAAGCATATGAACAAAGCAAATTACATAGAAAGAGATTCAATTGTATTCAATTTACCTCGCCAATGACGTCTTCTTTACGAGAATTGAACTTGGTTCCCTTGTAAATATAATTTCCGCAGGTACCGCATCGGACACTCATTGGAAGCATCATACGAACCTTGATCTGCTGGTTCTTCGGTCGCCGGAGCCGAGGAAGCTTCAAAGGATCGAAGTCCGGTGGATAATACTTATTTAGCACCTTCCGTTCTCCCATCTCGCCTCTTTCCTCTTCCTCCTCAAGCTTCTTCTTCCTCTAAACAAAATCACAGGAACAAAAAAAAAAAAAAAAGAGAAGGAAACTTCTCGTTATGATTTTACGCTTTCGTTTCTATCTCGGCTCCTCATATAAATGTCTGCAGCACCGCTACTAAAATCGGGTCATGGGCTCATGGCCTTAAGTTAAACGGGTTGTGTTCAGTTATGGGCTAAGTTAACCGGGTGGAGCCCATTTATCGGGTCATGCGATCGGATCATTATTGTTAGTTTGATATTTTCTTCTTCTACCAATAAATTGTGTGAATTAGATCATATGATTGTTTACCAGATGAGAAATTATCATCGTAATTAACTGAAAAATTCTGGAGATTTCAGAAAGGATAAATAAAATCAAATATAAAATCGAGAGTTTATTATAAGATTACAAAAGGGCTACTAAATAAGAAGACATAAGTTCTACATACAAGTATACAACAAGCTTCAATATTGAACAATGAAAAGAATGAGAAAACACCAAAAACTGGATCTGTAAAGATGAGTATTATTGTACATTAAATACGAGAACACTGAAATTACATAATAAATGGGAATTTCTACAATTTACCAACCTTGGTGAAGTTGTTGAGTGATCAATTCTTTTATCTCTCTCCCTCAAACTTTGCTTCCTGTTGTGGCTGATGAGCTACATCATAAGTTGCATGAAGACCAACGAATAGGTAGTACAAAAGCATCACCATGGTACATATAATGAATCTCAAGAATGCTACATAACCGAGTGATCCAATAAGGAAAAGATTCATAGCAATTGAAAACGATGGCAACCACGGAACAAGCGGGACTCCCCAAACCTTTGGAAAACGGTGCTTTGGTAGCAATGCCAATCCCAAAGTGCCTATAAACCAAATAACTCCAGTCACTGCATAAGGGATCCAGTTTCTAACACCTGCATTCCAAAACGCTGATACTCCAATGGACGAAGCAATTATCAGAAACAGAAAACCAAGAAACTTTAACAACCCAGTCTCAGAAGTAACATCCTTCACATAGTAACGTCTCACTAGCAATGCTACTGCCACGAGCATGAAAATGAAGAGCGTAGCAAAGGAGAAAACGCTTGATAGAACCTCTAAGCTGGTGAAAAAGGAGATTATTGCGCTGAGTATGGTTACAAGGAGAGTAGCATAAATCGGAGTTCCAGTTTTCGGATGAACTAAAGCAAACCATGGAGGAATCATATGAGACCGAGCAATCTGAGTGGTGTACCGAGCTTGGCCAAGAGATCCAACAAGCAGGCTTGTGGTCATGCCCTTTAAAGCACATATACCAACCAAGTACTTAGCCCATTTCATCCCAATCTGAGCAAAAGCGACAGAATAAGCAGCATTCGCATCAATTTCAGTGTACTTGACCATCATAGTCAACGCCAAAGCCATCAAACAGTAAACCACAGTGATCATAGACATGGAACCAACCAAACCAATAGGTATATCTCTCGATAGTTTCTCGGTTTCTTCAGCCATGTTTGCCACCATATCAAACCCAGTGTATGACCAGTACACAACTGCAGCTGATTGCACCACACCTTTCGCTCCGTAAGGGAAAAAAGGAACCAAATTTGAGGTTTTAGAATGAGTAAACCCAACAACGACAATAAACACAATAACACAAACAGTGACAACGGAAGCAATCAAATTCAACCAAGAAGTCCCCTTTGTTCCACTCATGGCAATGCCATTAGCAACTAAAAGCACTGCCACAGCAACAGGATCCAGAAGATCAAACCCTTTAGCAAAGGAATCGACTATAATCCTGAAAAAATCAGAATCGTTCTTGACCAAACTAGCTAGATACGAAGACCATGACATCCCTAATCCAGCAGCACCAACAATAGCCTCAAACAGAATATTCCCAGCAGCAATAAACGCAATAAAATCCCCCAATTCAACTCTAAGATAAGAGAAAGAACCTCCAGCGACAGGAATTTCAACTCCAAATTCAGCATAGCAGAGAACAGAGAGCAAAGCAGAGACACCAGAGATAGCATATGAGAGAAAAACGACAGGACCAGCTCCAGTTCGAGCCTCCTGACCCGTGATCACAAACACACCCGACCCGACTACAGAACCAAAGCTAAGCCAGAGAAGGTCCCACCACGTGAGACACCGACGCATAGAGTACTCGCTTTCGCGGCGGCCAGCATCGAGCTCGTTCTCGTCGGAGGAACGCGAGAGAAGACGGTCGGCGAGGCGAGGACAAGTATCGGAGAGAGCTGATTTGTAAGAAGAGAAGCTCTGGAATGAGAATTCCGGGAAAAAATCCTGCTTTCTCCATCTCCAGTAGCTCCTCTGTTGAATTAGATCTTCGGATCACGACTCTTGCATGTGAGCTTCCATTGAAGCAGGATCGTCTACTCTCAAAGTCGTAAAGGGTGAAGAAGGTTGACAATATAAAACTTCAATGTCTTTTATTTAATTATGCAATAGTTTTGGAGTGATTTGTAAATACTAAATAGTAATATAATTGGAGTTTTAAACTCGTGCAGCATTCACTGAAACTGAAAGGGTGACAGTACAACCCTAAAACACGGGCCCACCTAAGGTTTTATTGAAAGTCGTCTGTAGAATAATCCAACGGTCTGGATTCGAGATGTGAGACACATATCACCTTTTGAGATGAATGGTACGAAAGGTGGGACCCATTCTTTCTGACAAGTTTAGAACAAATGGCTAAATGCCACGTGACGGATGTCTATTACGAGATCATGCCACGTTCATGCCTTCATGGACGAGCTTGACTGATTAATTATCAACTAGCTACTACAAAAAGTTGGGTACAAAAATTAAATACCTATGCACTATAGTACTATTAAATAGTTTTTTAAAGTATTCGTTTGTAAAATATGTATTTTATTATTCGATTGGGTATAAGAACATCCATAATAAATAGAGATCTCGTGTGGGATCCATCATTTATTTTATTTTTTACTTTAAAGCAAAAAAAAATTTGATTTTTTAATATCGCGATGAATCACGTCGCGACACATGTTAAAAAAGGAAAACACAATATCTTCTCGAAAACATAAAATATAATGAGAAGACACAAATCTATATGGGACCCACGGGAAGAAATCCACATGGGTCTCTATTGTGGATGGTCTAACGTTCCCGATATATATAATTGTTTTATTTTTTGTACAAATATATACTAATTCTGTACGTTTGTTTTTCAGATATTTCTATGTGACGTTTTAATGTAAGAAAAAAGTATGATTTAATTATTAGTTATTACCATCGGATTTAGTTTTACATTTGTCAACAGTCATTTTCATACTTTTGAAACCTTTCCTACTCCTGTCAAAAGGTGTTAAGGTACACATATTAGCAAATTTAATACATGTATTTCAAGACAATGAAAGACTATCTTATATATTAA
Source organism: Cardamine occulta (assembly GCA_028015245.1). Classification (NCBI taxonomy): domain Eukaryota; kingdom Viridiplantae; phylum Streptophyta; class Magnoliopsida; order Brassicales; family Brassicaceae; genus Cardamine; species Cardamine occulta. The sequence goes on along the minus strand of CM051362.1, from coordinate 7,408,233 downwards.
ATTAGAAGAATGTTGTGAAAATGCAGAACGATATGGAAACAATCGTAGTAAACTATAGTAATCGCAGTCACCACGTGATGATGACCAATAGACGATATATTTAAGAATGCAAGAAACAGAAAACAGAATGCAGCTATACAACTATATATTTGAATTTATTTCAGTTACATAATAACGAATTATGAATGATAGATACATGCATAACACATGCATATTACAATAGATTTATGTCCATATCAGTATACGTATGCGTATATGTATGAAATTAATTAGTTTACTAATATAAAATCTGTTATGGTTTGTCAATCTAAAAAAAATCTCATTTAAACATGTAGATTTACAAATGGCTGGTTCAAACTTGGATTTGATTTCTCGGTTTAAAAAAAATGAATCCAATATAGCCATATATAACATTATGTATGAGAATGGGTATATTTGTAGTTTACTAAAATGATTTGTATATTTATAATTTTCTTTTTTTATTTATGGTAAATAAATTATGAATTAAAATAAGTAATATTTTTATTATTTAAGAAAATGTATATTATTATTCGGTTTTGATTTGACAACATCAGATTTATTATTACCTTTTATATATATATATAGTTGCTTAAGATTTTTGTTTTAATATTTGAATGTCTAAACAAGTAAACATAATATTATTACTGTCGGATAAGATTTTGTCAACAGTTCTTTATCTAAAAAAAAAAAAAAAAAATTTTGTCAACAGTCATTTTCAAACTGTTGAAAACTTGTATATATCTGTCAGTTAAGGTAAACATACTAGCAAAATCTAAAGTAACATGTAATTTAGGACAATGCAAGACTAATTTATGGAGATGTAATTTTGGATTTTAATGGAAATAACACCTGCTCAATAATTTTATCAATTTTCTCAAAATTACGGGTGATGAAACATATACGTAGTATTTCGGTAAAAAATTAATCGTCTACCAAATGATCCCTATATTAATTATTTCCTTTTATAAATTGGTTTATTAGTTTTTTTTTTTTTTTTTTTTTGAAACAGTATCCTGAAGGACGGAGAGAGACAGAGTACGCAAAGAGTGTGAAAACGAAGAGCATAAACAATACGGGACGAGGAGAGAGAAAGTGTTGTTAGAAAGAGAAAAGCAGAGAGAGAGAGACAAAGAAACTGTTTGTGTCTTACCCATTCGAGGAATCAAAGCATCTTTTTCCGAGCTCAAGAAGACGAGAAGCTAAAAGATAAGGCTGAAATTAGGGTTTTTTTTTCCTTTGCATTCATCTCGCTAAATAAGGTATGCCCCCAAATTCTTCTTAAAGCTCGACTCTTTCATTTTTCTTTGTACTGTGTTTCTCAGTTTGAATCCTTGTTAAAACTACTCTCTAAGGGTTTGTGGGTTTGCTGGAATCTTAGATTTGAGAGCAATGGAAGCTTTCACGCAGATTTTATGGTTAGACAAGTTTTTAGGAGGCCAATTTTTTGAGCTTTGCAGAATAATGTGCTAGGGTCTGTACGGATTTGGGTTCCTTATTTGGATCGCGAGTGTTTAGCACAAAGGATTTGTTTTATGTCTGAAATTTAGGATTTTTTTGGACTCATCTCTGACTATTTTGCTTTGAATCCGGGATTTAGCAGACCTTAGTTCTTAAGTGAGATCCTTTGATTTGGGGGTTTGTTGGATTTCAGAGATTAGTGGTTATTTCTTGTTGTTTTTGTGAAAATGTATGAACATAGACTCGATTCAATTGTTTTTTGAATAAAAAGAAAGGAACTGACCTCAGTCTATTGTGTTTTTAATTGCAGTGCTAGCCAACTTCCGAGTAACTCACAATCTGGAAATAGATTTTGATTTTAGCTGTGAGTTTATGTAATTTAGGAGACTAAGCAAGTTGTAGATCAGGTCATGAATGCGTGTCTGAGGACATGCTCGAACCAAGGGGAGCTGACATACCGATATTGTTCCTCGTTTTAGTAGTACTTCCCGTGGTTGTTTACATATTATTAGGAAAATGGAGTGACATTTCTGAAAAAAGAGGAAGGGCTAACTTGCTGGCTCACATGGCAGCTGAAGAAGCTTTAAGAGCTGAGACCATGGTTAATCCAAATAGGGGTGTAAGATTCGACACTGTTGCTACTGAAAATAGGGCTATAAGAACCAAGAACAAGACTTTTTCTGCAGCAAGTGATGCTGTAAGAGCTGAGTTTGTAGCTGGTGTTACTGGGACTGTAGCTGAGGATAGATCTGATTCCGTGGCTGCTACATGTAAGGTCCCAGTTGTGACTCCTTTCAATAATAATGAGTTACCTGTCTGTGCAAGGTGTTTTGGTCCTGCTAAGACACGTTGCTCCAGATGCAAATCTGTTCGATACTGGTATGTTTCCACATCGTTTTGATTTCAGATATGTTTCTTGGATTTTATTTCTATCTCTTTGAGCTTTTTAAATGACATTTCTTGTGCGGATAAAAGTTGCCGACATTTTAACCCATGCATGTCTTGATTTTGACGCTTGTAGCTCTGGGAAGTGCCAAATAATTCACTGGAGGTTAGCTCATAAAGATGAATGTGTCCCGGTGGAGAATTGTTCTCCTTCATCTGAGAGGGTTTCCTTTGAGAAAGATTCTGTTTTGCATGACCACGGCATGGATTCTACAACTTATAGTAACAATACTACGCAGGCAGCTAAGGGAAAGACTTCAAAAAGCTCTGTGGAATTTGCAAGCTTGGGTATCTCTCAGATTGATATTACGCCACAAGTCAACACACAAGGAAGGAAAAGCGTAGGTAAACAAAATTCTTCCAAGTCCAACCGAGAATCAGATCGAAGAGACAGTGCTACTGTGTTTGATTCCTCTGAAGAAATTTCTCGTGGTGAAGCTACTCGTGCTGGTGGCGATAACAAGAAGGGTTATGCTAAACATAAGGTTAGCTGTTCTTGAACATCTTATCTCCCTGTATTAATTCACAGAAGCCAGAACACTTATGCTTTCTTGCTAAAAGTCGACACACTGCTTGAAATTTAGACATGGTGATTTTGTTTGCAGTCAAGAAGCAACAGTTATGCTGTGGAAACAAATCCTAGAAGGCATTCTGTTGACAACTTTTGTGGGCAAATGAATGGACAACCTTTTGTAAGTGGTATGCAGGAAAGTCAGAAACACGAAAACAATTTGGGAGCAAGAAGCTCTTTTGATTGTCCAAACACACATTTTCCTGCTAACGGTGAGGGTTAATATCACAAGCTAATAAAAGTTACTCTAGTTGAGGCTTATTCAGTTTGAGATTTGCATCTTCTAATGTGGATTGAATTGAACAGGGACCAGAACTGCTCCACTGCCCAAATCAGGTGTTAAAAAATCTGGAGAACAATCATGCACAGAGGCAAGTAAGAAGGGGCAAGTCGCTGCAGTATCAAGTGAGTGTCTCTGAGATTTTGCTTTGACATAAGAACTCTTTTGTAGAGTGTCTCATGTTTGTATCTATAATCCAGAGACTGTTAGGTCTAAGGATACTGGCATTGCTGAAGAAAGCAATGGCATCTCCTCAACTATGGGAATAATGAAGATGATGGGTTTAAGAAATTCTACAAAGCATGATGATCGACATAAGAACCTGAAAGTTAGTTCCCTGGTGAAATTATTATCTCTTTACTAATATAGTTTGTATCTTTAGTTTCCTACTTTTCTGAGTCAATAACTCTTTATGTTTCAGATGCTTTTTCCATACGAGGAATTTCTTAAATTCTTTCAGTGTGAAGTGTTTGACTTATCGCCTAGGGGTCTTGTAAATTGTGGAAACAGGTGTTTTCCCAATTACTTATTTTCAATCTGTTGAGTAAAATTGAGGCTTACTTTTATAGAAGGAAAATCCATTTTGTAAATGTCCTTACCAGTGTATATGGTCTTTAATTTGTTACCATATTTCTTCTCCAGTTGCTATGCAAACGCTGTCTTGCAGTCCTTAACATGTACAAAACCACTCGTTGCTTATTTGCTTGGACGATCACATTCAAGATCATGTAATGCTTTTCCCAACTAATCCCGTAGCATAAATTGTTACAGACTTAGTTAGCTACCTCTGACAAAGATAATGTTATTCTTTCGCAATAGGTTCTGGAAAAGATTGGTGCCTTATGTGTGAACTTGAGCAACATGTAATGATGCTTAGAGAATCTGGAGGTCCACTTTCTGCTAGCAGAATTCTCTCGCACATGCGAAGTATAAATTGTCAGATTGGTGATGGGAGTCAAGAAGATGCTCATGAGTTCTTAAGGTTTTTCTCCCTAGTCCTTTCAGATCTGAATTCGTGGAACCTTTTTTTATGTGATTATATTTCAAAGCTTATGTCGATTTCTCATGAAGTTACCACATTCTTTTGACTTGTGGATATAGGCTTTTGGTTGCCTCTATGCAATCCATATGTTTGGAGAGACTTGGAGGTGAGACTAAAGTGGATCCAAGACTGCAAGAAACAACCTTAGTTCAACATATGTTTGGTGGACGTCTTCGCTCAAAGGTATTTCGATTATCTGGCTCATGATCTATGTCTACTTTGACTTTACTCATTCTCATTGTTCCTGCTGCTGTCTTTCTCTGAAAAACCAGGTGAAATGCTTGAGGTGTGATCATGAATCAGAAAGATACGAGAACATAATGGATCTTACATTAGAGATATACGGTTGGGTAGAATCTCTTCAAGATGCTTTGACTCAGTTTACTAGACCAGAAGACCTCGATGGAGAAAATATGTATCGATGCAGCAGGTTAGATCGAAAAAAATAAATTACTTGTCTTTCTTTTGTGGTATTTAAACTAAATTGTAATTTTATGAATACTACATTGGAAAAAAAGGTGCGCTGGATATGTTAGAGCGAGGAAAGAATTGAGCATTCATGAAGCACCAAACATTCTCACAATTGTTCTTAAGAGATTCCAGGTATCAATTTAAAGATGACTACAGATTTTATTCTTCAGTTACTCTGGTTTTTAGTAATATATTGTATTGACTTTTGAAACCGTTGTGTATGCAGGAAGGAAGATATGGGAAAATAAACAAATGCATAAGTTTTCCTGAAATGCTGGACATGATTCCTTTTATGACAAGAACCGGAGATGTTCCTCCGCTTTATATGCTTTACGCTGTTATAGTTCACTTGGATACTCTCAACGCATCTTTCTCGGGTCATTACATTTCCTATGTCAAAGATTTGAGAGGCAACTGGTTCAGAATCGATGATTCCGAGGTAAAAACTAATTTGCATCTTCCTCCTACTTAACGCAGCAAGCCAAACGGTTTATGAACTTTGTGTAATTTTCTTTTAAAACTCTGCAGATTCATCGAGTGCCAATGACTCAAGTTATGTCAGAAGGAGCTTATATGTTGTTCTACATGAGGTAAAAAATTACTGGTTTGTGACTTGTAACTGTTTTCTGCATTCTGAGGTCACGGATACTGAAAATACAATTTTTGCAGATCGTATCCGCGTCCTCAAAGAGGAGAACACAACGGAAAAGCACAGGTTCGGCCTCCGCAACCAAGAAACGAGACGAAGGAACAGAGGAAACCTGTGAACCGCTTCAAACCGAGAGCAGACCACAACATCCCAGAGTCATCATCAAGCGAATGGTCTCTCTTCACGAGCTCAGACGAAGCTTCTTTCACCACAGAATCAACAAGAGACTCTTTCAGCACCATAGACTACACAGATGTTTGCCACGTTGCAGACTCATCTTCTCCTTTCTCCATCTTCAACAACTTATACCGCAACGTGGAGCCGTCGCCGCACAACACGGTGGCTTGCAGAATGTTCTCAGGTACCAAACCTGAAACCCTGTATTTCGTTGAGGAAGAAACAAATCACAACAACACACTCGTGATGGACGCAGCACCATCATCATATCCATATCCATCACCATCACCATATCCGTCCAACGATTGTTACGAGCAGAGTATGTATGTAAATTATGAGACTAACCCAGATTTTAGCAACGATCAGGATCGAACTTACAGTTACTGGTAGTAGAAGAGACTAGAGAGGATTCTGTTTTGAACCTCTCCCTGATTTTAAAATATGTTTAGATCTTTTTAGGGAAACTTAACTCAAGTGCCCTGAATTTTTATTTTTGTCTTTAATCATCTGTGTTTGGTTCAGGGCAAATGTTCAATTTTAATATATATCAAATTCCGTTGTTTATGCAAAATTTGATTCGAGAAAGAAAAGAAACAAAAGGTTTACACTTTACAGATTAACCTCTCATCTTATTTGATTGATACATATGATAAGGAAAGTGATGTTCGTTAAACACAGCTTAACTAATCATCGATTTGAAATGGTAACCAAATCTCATTGACCCGACCCGAAAACTCGAAAGGTGAGTTATACTGAGCCACCGTGTAAGCTGAATCTGACCCAACACCACCGTCTTCTTTGCTTTTTTCAATTGCATTAGCCCAAGCTGTACCTTCGAGGCTCTTCTCTAACGCCGCCGCTTCTTGTCCGATGCTAGAGTCAGAGACGAATCCACTGAATTGTCTCACGGCCACGTACCTAGGTCTCCATTTCTGGATGTGGAGATTCTCCGCCGGAGCTGGATCAGGCTGGTTCTTTTTGGGAACGTAGAAAGATACAGTAAACGAAGATTCACAAAACGGGCCATCGCTTGGTGAAACTTGAGTGATAACAGGAGCAGTCATTTCTATCTTCTCATGATACTTGTTCTTCCCTTGAATATAAGCGAACAATCTGATCCCCCAAACAAAAAGAAAATAATTAAAAATTCAATCTTTATCCGAATAGATACTTGAGAATTGAGAATTATGCACTTACTGGAAGAAAGCAGTTCTTGTAGCATCGACGAGAGAGATGTCTTGAATCGGTTCAGTGGAAATCCAAACGGTTGTATCGTACCGGCGAATTTCGTAGCCATTTGCGGCGTGAATCACCTCATAGCTCGGGCACTCGATTCGGTTACATGATGGCGGGAATTTTACAACTTCGGATCCGGGTCTGGATATCGGAATCAGTAGGTCTGATCCACCGGAGAGGAGGCTGAGGAGGAACGAGAGCTTAAAGAAGCTTAAACCGGCTGCCATGGCGGTTATCAATCTGGGAATAGTGCTACTTTGTGTCTTTATAAACGGTAATATAAAATATTGTTACGTCTGAGATCGTGTGGTTGATCTTTGGATAGGTTTTGTGTGTTTTTAAAATAGTTTGAAGCTTTTTTTTAATGTAGTAGATGTGTATGTCTGTGGACCGTTTGTCATCAGTTCAGAATTTTTGATTGCCACGGGTAAATAAAACAAAAGTATCAGGACAAATATGTAATAGAAAAAATTGTTGGGAACATTTGTAATAAATAAAGCTTTACGTGTACAGGCTTTTAACAAACAAACAAAAGTACAAGGGACTATCCGTGACAAAACAACTGAAAAGGAACACTGGATTTGAAATGAACCAAACTAAAGGGTGATTATGTTATATAAAACGTACAAGGATCAAACCATAATAAATGAAACAATAGGGATCATATGTAATAACAGTAAATAAACAGAGCCGTAAGTAGTAAATAAACAAAGCTACGCACACCACACCACACCACACCCGACCCGAAACGATCCGGTCCGGAAATAAATCTTGTTCCCTTATTTACGAAATTATCCCAGTCAAAGAATTTTTAAGAAGTCAGTCATCTGCTTCGCTGTCTGTTGGAAACTGCCCATCAGATGTTCGACGAAATGGCTGAAAGGAAAGTTGACTTTTTGGACGAGTATTGATATCAAATGTGCTTTATGAGTTAAAGCAAAGTTGTCACTTTTATCTTCGAGATTTTTTTATTTTTCAGGCTAACCGTTATGCATGAGTTTGAAAAATCATAGATCAATACTATGCAGTGAACCCTTTAGAGTTTAGACATTTTATAGATTACTTAGGAAACTCCTGCATTTAAGCTACGATTTTAGTGCTTAAGACCATTCCAAAGCTTTTAAATTTGTATAGTTTTGACACATTTTGGGATTATGATGAAAACTGTAATGGCTGAATATGAGACTAATTTCTGCCCAGCTCTTAGCTGCTGGTGGTTCTCTGTTTCAACATGATGTCTGCCTTACTCATCTGAATCTTTTATTTCTGCAAGTTTGTATTTTGTGGAACTCAATTGACATATTCTTGTTTCATCTTGCCATGTTTTAAAACTAGTTGACATTATTTGATCCAATGTCAATTGTTTTTTGGATGCAGAGATGTCTTTTAAACTATATTTTCGCTGTTTCTCGCTGTATAAATTGGACAAAGTTTCGATATCTAAAAAAGGAGAAAGTTCAAAGCAAGTTGACGACGATTAAAAAAGCAGGTAATTTGTTAAGTTTTTGATTATTCTATGTTTGTTTGTTTGCTCATGGCTTTCGAATTCATAGCTGTCTTTACAATATGTTCTTAATATTAGATTGTCCTGCGTCTTTCTAAAGTACAAAATGCAAGTACGTCAATGATAAATTTGTGTGGTTATTGCGATAAATTATCTATAAATCAGATAAGTGGAAGAACAAGTCTAGTTTACTATGTCAGATTGCCACAAACTTCTTTTTAAAATGAGGTTTTATTTGTAGTATTGCTTATTGATGTTTACATAAAACTTAGAAATCTTCAAACCCTTAAACAAAAATATGTCTATAGATTATCATTCACACTCAAAGCCACATATTGAATGCTAACATCAGATAATCTTTATAAACAAATGGTTTCTTTGTCATGCTTAGGTTCCAAATCTCAGATTCAATCGCAAATCATGAACCGGTCACTGAAATAGACAAATAATGCTCGTAATATTTGCCAATCTTTGATGGAAAATGTGCAGGTGAAACCAAATGCGCTGCAATAAGGTAATTCTCTATCTGAAAACACAGTAGTATATAACTATTTAGCAATAACTTAAATATTTTTCTATGAATTAGTTGGAAAAAAGAAAGAGACAAATGCTTTTGTCATGCTTGCCACCTTTATCCGTTGAAAAATCTTCTCCACCGCAGACCCAAAAAAATAAAATTGTTTTTCTTTATCCTTTTAGTTTCTTCTTATAAAGAGATGTAAACATACAGACCATTTTCAGATATAAGCTTTTCTTCTTATATCTGTGGATGGGACCAGAGAATCAAATCAATATAACACATATCTTGGTTTCCACTTTTCTTGAAAAGCGAATAATTTTGGTTTCTCCATTTGAATGATTGTGGTTTTTGTAAACCAACCAACCATCATGTTCAGTTTCCAAGAAGAATGGATGCTTACAATTGTATAGTCGTGATTCTCTGCATCGCCTTGTTTGTAATCAATTTAGTGTTTTGTTGTTTTACTTGTTTCTCCACTCTTCACAGCTTCTTGACAGAGGAAAACCCGGATTTGAGTGATCTCATGAAGAATCTTATTGAACCGGAAGAAGATAAACCGGATGATAATGTAATGATCATTACAGTCTCAAATAACCAAGTATTCTCTGACTCCATTGATGATGATGATGATGGTGATGATGATGATTGTGGCCAAGATTGCTCTCATGAGGATATTTGCGCTTGTTGAAGAAAGGTTGGCTTAGATTTTCATTTCTCATGTTTTGCTAATTTTTCTTTCATCATTTACTACTTGTAAATGGTTAAATCTTATATAAATTGAGAGTTCCACATCTTATACATCAGAATCCAGATTTTTTTTTTCGTTTCATGTGTACCGTGAAAGAAATTATACAGTCTGCAATCAATATATAAATTAAATGGAGTTGCATAAATTTGTGGAAAGTTGTATTGTTTAGTATTTTTCTTAATTCAATATGATTTTCAAGGCTTGTTTATATTTTGAGGCTGGGAATTAAAAGGCTTCACTTAGACAAGAAAGGAGAAGAGAAAAACCCATTCCACTCATAGAAAGTAATTAAAAGTTTAACAACGAAGTTGATGATAGTTGACAAAAAAATAACAATAACGAAATTTAAATAAAGAAAAAAAAAATACAAGGACAACGAGTTTGCTTATAGTGACAGATTACTAGAGAATTATTTTTTTGCCTTCTCATAAACTAATTGTATTACAAGAGAAATGATTGAAGTTGATAAATCATACTCATTAGTTATTTTCATAATCCTTCCCCACGAACTCGAAGCTTCATGGATGAATTTATTATTTATAAACCCTACCACAGGTTTCTTAATAGACTTTACAATAGTCTGATCATTTATAAATTTATTATAAATAGTAATTAATCGCATTTATGCAAACATTACAGTCGGTGGTTATAAAAAACATTTAATAAAAACTCCGGGTCCAAATTGGAAAAAAACACGTTATCTCGGATCTTTAAGCAAATAATAAAGTTTATTCAAAAAAAAAAAAAAAGACTTGTTCATCTATTGTTTCAAGTTTCAACGCGTTGCAATTTTTCAATCTCGATCGAGTAAGAAAGATAGATCAGGAGAAGAAGAGCTGAAGAAAGATGGGTCACGGAGAAGAAGATAAAAGCAAAGGCTTAGCTGCAGAAGAAGGTAATCAGCAGCATCATCAATACGATACGTTTCAAGGTGTTTCCAATTACCCAACGCCGCAGAACTCTGCTCCGGTCACTGGATTTCCTCAACCATCTGCGCCGCCTGGTGCTTACGATTCCGGTGCTCCTTATTACGCCCATGGCTATCAAACCGTTCCAGGTAGCTTCTCTTTCTGTATTGGATATGCTGATTTCAATTTCTGCAGATTGGGAATTTAGGTTTGGAATTTTTTTTGTATAATTGATGGTGATCATGAATTCTCTTCCTGGGAATTTACCTTTAGAAGATTCTATTATGATCAAAAGATCATGTAACATGATAAGGAGTTTTCTACTGAATGTAAACTTTTTCGTTATTACTTGTTTGGGAATTTTGGATCTGTATGTGAAAATCTAACTTCATTTTCATGCACTGAGATGAAAATATGATGTGGAATAAGTAATAACTATAGCGGATGCTGCAATACTTGATTTGATATTGAGGAGCTACTTAGCATAGCGCTAGGAATTTAAAGTGTCGAGCTTTGTGTTTTACGAACAGTTGAGTAAAAAAAGTTAGACGGTTGTTTTGGTTTGTGCTGTAATCTGTAAGGGAACTTAAGTCTGTCTCATTTTCTCCTCTTCATGTTCAAATTCAAGGCAATAGCATAATTTGATGTATGTTCATCCTTTGTTATGTTTACTCTATTTCTTATTGTTTTATTTCCAGTCTATGGTGTCGCTGAAGGAAGACCTGTGACTGGGAGACAACGCCGCCTTCCTTGCTGTGGAATTGGTCTTGGATGGTTCTTGTAAGTTCCTTTTTTTTTTTTTTCCCCCTCAAACACGAGCTCAAAATTTTCGGAATCGCTCTCCCTTCACATGCCTGCTACAGTACACTATCTACACTTGCTTTTTAACATGTCTGTGGTAACACAATTCAGACTTAGAAATCTTGCTCCTGAGGAAAATATTTGGTATTTTTGTAGGTTCATTGTTGGATTTTTCCTTGGAGCAATCCCTTGGTATGTGGGATTGTTCATCATGATGTTTGGAAGAAGGATTGATTACAGGGAGAAACCAGGATACATTGCTTGCACTATCGCTGTAATATTCCCCCCCATTACTCTCTCCCTCCTTTAAATCACATGGGTCTCGAACAAAATGATTGATTCATGTGTAAAAACATTGCAGGCTATTCTTGCAACAATCGCTGTGATTCTGGGTGTATCTAAAGGAGCAGACGACTGGTGATGGATCAATTATCTCTTGTTGGGTTACTCTCAAAACGTTTGTATAGGTTTTCTTTAAACATCGTGTGTTGTATTATCTACTTGCCCTTTCTACCTACTCTATGAAGAAAGAAGGAAAATTATTTGTTTTGTTAACTAAATAAGAAGTCAAATATATGAGTATTTTTTTAAGACAGAGACAAAATTTGATAAGACTGGAGATGGTTTATACATCAGAAACCTTTATATAATTGAAATGTGCAATCTATCGTTTTCCAGAAACAGTTGCATTGTTGTGCATCCTCAATAAGTCATCAGGAGTTACAAGGTACCAACCACCATCTTTCTGAGCCAACAGCTTCTGGTTTACTGAGTCTATAATCACACTCACATTCCCGAACCCATATATCTGAAGTCCATTGTGCATTCTATTCGGTTTAGGTTTGAACAGCAACTCCTTCTCTTGCGCAAATACTTCCAATACTTCTTTCAAACTCAGCACTTCACTGCTTTCCATCTGAGCCTTAGCCCGACCTTTAGCCTGGGCTGGCTCGAACTGTCTATGTTCACGTGCCCTTGCACTTGGCTGAGACACTTCAACTCCTTCAACAGCTTCCATCAACATATCTAAGCCACGCTTTAACTGCATTCGGATTCTCTCGTTTGCTGAAAGCTCTTGCGGGAATAACCCTTTCCAACCAGAGTACCATTCCTGGATCTCATCGAACCTCGGTTCAGCACGCAACCAATGGTACAACACATCTAGCCATTTGGGGAAGAAGAATCGCTCCATCAAATCAGCCATTAGATGTATGGGTACTGTAGATGCCCACTTCATAACCCAATCAAACCGATCTAAATTCTGCTTTGCCGGGTTTATCTGAAACTCTTGCAAAGCCAGCTGAAGTTTGGGAACTATGTAACGGCGCATAAGTTGGTCCCAGCTTGTAGCATCAAAAATAGTCTTCCATGGCGAAAGAATAGTGTAGGCAGATGGGTCACTAGGATGCCACGCATCAAGAACATTACTCAATTTCATCTGAATGATCTGATACAGAAACTCCAATTTCTGACCAAGTATTGGCAACCAAGGATGCACCCAAACATGGATGGCAACAACTTCCCTTCGTGGGTCCCAATATTCAACAGCAGCTGACAATTTGGGCAGCACTACTGTGTCCAAAATCGTATGCAATACAGATGAAGGCAGTAATTTTTCCCATGTCTCTAAAAATCTAAGCATCGGCTCAGGGTCTCTAGGTTCCCAGGTATTGACGCCTACTATTCGCACAGCAGGTAACACTACCTCTGAGACTAGTTGGCTATAAGGCGTTGTGATTACCCAGATATTTTGATCATCCTCGACTTCCAAAAGCTTTCTCCAAGAAGATATAGCATTGAGACCATGCACTGCATCCCTAAGAGGGTCCCAACCCTGAAACATCCTGATAAAGTGAGGCAAGGCCATTGAGCAAGCAATAGTCGACAAGTTACAAAGCTTATAATCATCAGGATATCTTGTTTGCAGCTTCTTGAAACAATTACCAAGTGAGTCCAGAGTCAAATTCCCAGACTCGATTCGACTTATTTCACCTGCGATATATTCCATGTTGTCTAAGTGACTCTTTTGTTTTTCTTCCTCCTTTATAAGCATTTCCTTCTCCTGCTGTAAGATCAACGCTGATTCTCTCTCGTTCCTCAAGTCCCTATCAATCTTCTGAATATCATGCTCGACTAGATCAACAATCAAGCGCAAGTTGTGTTGTAACTCCGGCATTGGAACATCTGCCTCTTTTGCTTTCTCCTCTGCATCTAAATTTTCCAAATTTGTCACAACCCGAACCTGTGGTCCTCGCATATCAATAATGGTCTGCCCACCACCAAAGCCCTCTTCCTGCTTCTTCTCCAATAACTCCTCTGCAGTAACATAAGCTTCCTTCCTCACCTTCTTCTTTTTCCAAAGATTTCTCCCTCCTTTATCACCATACTTCTGTTCATTCTCACTGATACTGACCGCAACAGACTTTTTCTCCTCAACCTTCTTTAAATCAGGCAACTTTGCCTCCTTGAAATCATTGTACCCCATACCCATATTCTTCGGCCTCAACTGTGCTTCAATAGGAGCTACAATACCTTGCTGATTCTTCCCAAGCCCACCTCCCTTGTACCCCATCTTTTCAAGCAGCTTCATACCAATTCCTTTAGTAGACTTCTCAAACTTACCTATATCACCGCCTAAAGTATTCTTCTTACCTCCCCCCTTTGTACCACCCTCTTGACCTCTTTTCTCCATCTTTGCCTTCCCTCTCATCTTTGCCCCATCAGCTATCTTCTTCCCCAATGCACCAGGTAAGAGATTTTCCTCCTCATCAAAACCATTCGCATTAAACCCTAACCCTAAACCTGAGCTTCCCATACCCAATCCACCTCTAGCTTCACCATCCTCATCAATCATGTTACTGTCTTCGATTCTATCACTATCTTTCTCATCATTATGTTCTCTAGAATCCCTATCAATCTCTTGATTCGGCATAACCGTACCTGTAGAAACAAAATTGACAGGCTTGGTTAAGTCAGCCTCCCTTCCCGAACCCCGATCCTTACGCCTCTTCCTCCGACCTCCACCGCCGCTAGAATCATCAGAATCAGAATCGGTCTCAGCGAAGAATCCATAAGTAGCATCGTGTTTGGTTTGTTTCCGCTTCTCCTTCCTCTTCTCGTATACGAACTCGTCACCCTCCCATCGACCTCCTTCATAGTCGTTATCCATGCTGAATCTCTCCATCTCTTGATACTCGTCCATGGAGAAGAATGGATTCGAATTTTTCCCAAAACTCTCTGAGACGAACCAAATCGAACAATTTGAGGTTTTCGGATTTAGACTGCAAATCGCCGACGTCGCAGATCGGAGAAAAAAGATTAATCCATTTGGGCTTTAAAATTAAGGACGGCCCATTTATTCGTAAACCAGAGCCCATATATTAGTTATTAGTAATTTTTTCCAAATACTGTTCATTAAACCATTCATTCCTCTACAAAACTTCCTCTAATATTCATTTTTTCCGTTATAATATATGTATATCTTTGTTAATCTTTCAACTAAAACCGGTATATATTTGTATTTGTCTTTCCAAAAGTTTATGCTAAAAATATAGAGAATATAGGTTTCAATAATGTATCGAATGAATATTCAACAATTACAAGACAGTATATTTATACAAGAAGGAGTTAGAGTGAATAGCTTGAGGCTCAAGTAATGAGCTTAGTAAATACATATACAATATATAGTCCAATATCTTCTACACGCCCCCGCAAGATGAGCGACCGGAAGAGAGCCCAATCTTGTCCAAGTTAGACTGAAGTAAAGATCTTGAAACCAGTTTTGTTAGAGCATCAGCTAGCTGATCTTTGGAAGCAACATGAGAGACACGCAGAAAACCGGATTGAACCATTTCCCGTATGAAGTGATAATCCAAGGCAACATGTTTCATACGCGAATGAAAAACCGGGTTGGCACACAAGTATGTGGCACCAATATTGTCACAATAGATTACCGGTTGAGAAGAAGACGAGATGCCCAGTTCTTGTAGGAGAGATGAGACCCATCTTAACTCAGCGGCAGTGTCAGCTACAGCCCGATACTCTGCCTTCGTTGACGACCTTGCCACTGTTTTTTGTTTCTTAGAGGACCAGGCAATGGGATGAGATCCTAAGTAGACAATGTGAGCACTTGTCGAGGTGTAATCATCACGATCTCCTCCCCAATCGGCGTCAGAAAAAGCATGTAAAGCTGGTGTATTATTGCATCGTAGAAAAATACCTTTGTCTTTTGTGCCAGCAAGATAACGTAGAATGCACTTAGCTGCAAGCCAATGAATTTCTGTTGGACTATGCATAAACTGAGAGAGTTTATTTACCGCATAGGCAATGTCTGGCCTGGTAAAATGTAAGTATTGAAGGCTCCCAATAACCGTACGATACTCAGATCCATCCTTTAAAGCGTTGTCCGAAGTGAGCTGTAGTGAAACATTTGACATCATAGGTGTTGCAACCGGCTTTGCTGTTGCCATATTGGTGCGATGAAGAAGGTCATTGATGTACTTCCTTTGAGTGAGAAGCATGCCTGCAGCCGACCTTGTTGCTTCATTCCCTAAGAAGTAATTGAGTTCACCAAGATCTTTCAAGGAGAAACGAGAACTTAGGAGAGAGATAAACTGTTGCACCCGTTGAGTGTTGTTACCAGTAATAATAATATCGTCAACATAGACCAGTATGTGGAGCTGAATACCTTGAGTGTTAAGGATAAACAATGAGGCATCCGCAAGAGAGTTTTTGAACCCGGAATTAACAAGAAATTTTTTGAGTTCAAGGTACCAAGCACGTGTGGCTTGTTTAAGACCATAGATGGCTTTTCGTAATTTGAAAATATGGTATGGTTTATCTTTGTCAACAAATCCAAGAGGCTGAGCCATATAGACTTCTTCTTCAAGATGACCTTGGAGAAATGCGTGATTAACATCCAACTGACAAAGTTTCCAATCTCGTGCAACAGCTACCCCTACAATTGTTCTGATGGTAGTTGGCTTAACGACTGGACTAAAAGTTTCAAAGTAGTCTACCCCAGGTTGTTGATGAAAACCTTTTGCGTCAAGATGAGCTTTAAACCTTTCTATCGTGCCGTCGGGGTTGTACTTGATGCGAAAAACCCATCTGTTTCCAACAAGATTGATGCGTGGATTCGGCGGAACTAGATCCCATGTGCGGTTTTGAAGTTGAGCATCAAATTCCGCACTCATAGATTTTCGCCAACGTTCATCTTTTAGTGCCTGAGCAGCCGATATTGGTTCAGAATCAATAACCTGCAGCGATATAGCCATAGAATATTTTTTGTTAGGCTTAAAAATATCATTCTTCGACCTTGTCTGCATAGTGTGTGTTTTGTGGTGCAGCAACAACTATGGGAGGAGAAGCCAGAACAGTAGGTGTCGGGACCAAGTGTGAGTCACTAACCGTAGCAGGTTCAGAAACTATTGGTGGCACGTCCAGAGAGTCAGTCACGGAGACAGGTGCGACATGCAAAGAATTTGAATCGGAAGAGCGAGCTGAAGAGAGAGACGAGAGTGGCGATATGAGTGGTAGAGACGTGATTGGTGTTGTTGGAGGATTCCAAGACAGGGGTGAGGTTTCGGTTGGAGAAGTGGTAAAAAGCTTCTGATATGGAAAAGTGGTTTCCACAAACTGAACATTCCTAGATATATATAACCTCTGAGTTTTGGGTTCTAGACAAATATAGGCACTTTGGGTAAGTGAGTAACCTAGAAATAAGCATGGAGCAGAACGAGCATCAAGTTTGTGATTTGTGTATGGACGTAACCATGGGTAGCAGAGACACCCGAAAACTCGGAGCTTGAGATAGTTTGGTGGTTTTTTGAAAAGGAGATGATATGGGTTTGAGTTTGAGAGGGTGGCAGTGGGCATACGGTTAATGAGATAAACTGCAGCCGCAAATGCATAGCTTCAATACTTGGAAGGTATAGCTGCATGAGATAAGAGAGCAAGCCCCGTTTCAACAATGTGGCGGTGACGACGTTCGGAGAACCCATTGTGTTCGGATGTGTGAGGAGGCGTAGTGAGATGCGACACGCCATTAATGGCAAGAAATTCTTTAAGAGCAATGTATTCCCCCACCATTATCAGTATATAGAGTGATTAGGGAATGCTCAAAACGTTTTTCCACTAGACCTTTCCACTTGATGAAAACATTCTGGACGTCTGATTTTTTTCGTAGGGGTAAAACCACACATAATGGGTAAAGTGATCGACAAAGACAACATAGTACTTGTATTCATCGACGGATAACACAGGGGAGGTCCAAACATCGGAGAAAACTAATTCAAGAGGCTTTGTAGTAGTGAAAGAAGATAGCGAAAAAGGTATCTTGTGACTTTTATTAATAAGACAATCATTGCAATGAAAGGAAGACAATGACTGTGAAACTGGAAGCAAAGCTTTCGAAACAATAGATTTAAGGATAGCTAAAGACGGGTGACCGAGTCTGGAGTGCCAGACCGGTAATGAATTTTTGGTGGAGGTGGTAAGGGCAAAGGTTGATGGGGTTTGATTACTAGGCCATTCATACCCGCCGCTCTTCGAGTTTCCTGTCAGAAGTGGCGCCCCCGTGTCGAGATCCTTCACCTGAAAAATATCGGAGAAAAATTCCACCGAAACACCATTGTCAGTACATAATCTTTTTACGGAAACCAGATTCTTGGCAATAGTAGGTACTCGCAAAACATTAGATAAAGTGAGATTACAATGTTGAGAAGGAATAGATGAAGAACCGGTGTGAGTAATTTAGAGACATTGTCCATCGGCGATAACAACATCATCGTTTCCCACATATGGAGAGTGCATGGATAGATTTGCAAGATCAGATGTGATGTGGTGAGATGCCCCACTGTGCATGAGCCAAGATGGTGAGTTTGCTGAGTTCATACCGACTTGATAAGCTTACGGATAAGACGAAACAGCAGTTGAATGCGAAACAAGACTAAACATGGGACACTTGTTGGCTGTGTGGCCTTGAGTGCCACAGGCCTGACACTTTCCTAGGTAAGGTCTCGGGTTCCTTGGTCCGTTGTTGTTGTTGGAACGAGAGTAGTTTTGTTGTCCCGTAGATTGGTTGTTGGATCTCCAATTGTTGTTGTTGGAACGGGGTCTCGACTGTTGCTGCACAGCTTGAGCAGAGGCTGGCGAGTATTGTTGGTGCGTTGTGGCAGTGAGTAATGTTGATTCTCTGTTAATCAGCTTCTCATGGAGTTCCGCAAAGGCTATCGGAGAGTCTCTTCCTTGAACTGAGTCAATAACTGACTTGTAGTCTTCGGGAAGACCTTCGAGGATGATGTCGGTGAGATCTTCAACGTCAACGGGACTCCCAAGTAACGCTAAAGCATCTGATTTTGTCCTGATGAGTTGCATGTACTCATCAATTATTTTTGTGCCTTTAGCACATTGTTTGAGTTGCGATTTGAGCTGTTTGATGTGGCCACGAGTTGGCTTTCCGTACGTCGAGGCAAGGGATTTCCATGCTTCAAGGGAGGATTTCGCCGTGGCTATGAGCGGTTGATACGCCATCTCGATTGAGCCGATGATGGCGCTGTAGATGAGACTATCCTGACGATTCCAAAGAGTGAAGTCAGGGTTTTTTTCTTCTTTGTCGCCGACTTTGATCGTCATCGGTGGTGGAAGTTGAGACTCATCGATGAACTGCATCAAATCATATCCATTAAGAAGTGACTTGATTTGGATACTCCACGTGATGTAGTTCATTGACGAGAGTTTCGTAACATTGGTCATGTTCAACGTTACCAGTGATGAGTTAGCGGAAGTGGTGTTGACTTCGGCGGAAGACAACGATGAGTTTGGTGATGGCGGCGCCATGAAGGAGCTAGAGTGAATAGCTTGAGGCTCAAGTAATGGGCTTAATAAATACATATACAATATATAGTCCAATATCTTCTAAAAAAATATGTCATCTTTTTATATCGTGGAGTAATAACTGAGTTATGAGTCTTTAATCTATAATACTTTTCAGATGATAGAAGATCACGTAAACCTTTTTAGTAGAAGAGAGAAAACTCTTCTAATATTGCGTGTGCATCTAATCTTTTCCCCTTTTGATAAAAAGTCAATAATTTTTTGGTTCACACAGTACAAGTACATTCTCAGATTTTTTTGTTGTTGTTGTTGAAAAATAAAGTCAATAATGTTTAGGAATACTTTATTTTCTCTAACCAACTTTTCTTTTTGCAACAATATATACACCTTCTTCAGCTCTCTTTATAGAATAATTTAGATTCTATCTGAACAAATAAATACCACAAAAATTCCTTTCTTAATTACTGTACAAATGGCATGAATTTGAGATTTTAGACTATTAACACATAAAGATACGTCCCACCTTTTAAGACTTTATACCAAAGAAGACTCATGACTCGGTTTTTTTTTTGTTGGTTTTTCAAATATGTTGCCCAAGATTTGGCATCATATTTCGTAATTTGTATCTATTTTCCCTGATGACAAAAGCTACCATTGTTGTTACATTTATTGAATAAAAGTGTATACAAACATTTTTTTATACATCAGACATAATAGAGAAATAGTATTGTATTATAGGACGCCAGACTTCTTTAGCTTTCTTAATCTATTTTTAAAAATCTATTAATTATCTAACTTTTCTTGTCTATATAAAAATAAATCTCAGGTAGTAAACTAGCAAAGTTTTAAGGACTTTTATGAAACGTCTAATAAATCAATTAAACTATGTTTTAGCTTCGCGACAAGTTTTATTTTTCTCCAAGGCTAGTCTATTCATGATTTCTTGAACAAAACAATTGATTACTAGCTAATCAAATAAGCTTACGTTATAAATATTATAATTAATCAACAACGCCCGTAGCCGTTAGGTCTATTTTGTCCTACGTGGAATTTAGTAAATGCTAATGACCCTAGTATACGCGTAATTGCATTATATTATTAAACTTAAAATTAAAATTAATTGATGTGGTTGGAGGAACATTATCTTATGTAATATTATTTTACTATATCACATGCATTTCGTAAGAGAGTTGACATTGCTATTCATCGTCTCCAAAGAACAACGCCACCTGGTTCCATATTTATTGTCTCCAATTAAATTAACTTAACATTAACAAATGATCATAATCGTGATTAGTTTTTTAATTTTTTCTTCCATAACTATTAAGGTTAATTTTAGTCAATAATTGGAGCGGAACTAAAATAAATGAAGGAGAGAATTACGTGAGAACTCTCCTTTCTCTAAACGGTATGCAGACGCAAACAAAACAAATCCAAAAAGAATGTAAATATGGAAGCATCATCATCATCATATAGTATATATTAAAAAACGTTTTTATTTAATATAAATATATACTACTAAATACTCATGCAATAAAGCCACATGCATGTAGCGTAAGGAAAGGAAGACAAAATTAAATTTTTGGAAATATACACCAAAGAACTTGTTGTTATAAATTCATTGCCAGTTGCACATACAGCGATTTATTACATATATCTCCTCTCTACATATATTTTAACAAGTTTTATCACATTTTAATTCTACAGTATATCTATTCACGCATATATATATAGATGTACAGCTGCCTCCAACATATATAGTCAACTGACGAAATTATAAGCATCATCATTATAGTTTTGTCTCCTTTCTTTCTTTCTTCTTCTCTTCTTCATAGATCAAGAACAAGGTGATGGAGATCATAACAGTAAAAAGAGTGTTCTTGATCGGGTTTTCGATCTTGATACTGAATTGGGTATGGAGAGCAGTGAATTGGGTTTGGTTAAGGCCAAAGAGACTGGAGAAATATCTGAAGAAGCAAGGATTTTCTGGGAATTCTTATAGAATTTTAATAGGAGATATGAGAGAAAGTAATCAAATGGATCAAGTTGCTCATTCTCTTCCTCTTCCCCTCACCGCAGATTTTCTCCCTCGCATGATGCCTTTTCTTCATCACACTGTTCAAAATCATGGTATGATCCATCAAACTCATCAACTTAATTATCATTTTTTTTAACTTGAAGAAAGTGTGAATCTAAATAAGAACTAATTAAAGAGACTTGATCTTGAGTCGGTCATGATCTTCTTTATCATCTTGAATTTTTATCACTTTAAAGGTATATAACATATATGAACAGGGAGATTCAAGTAAGGAATTAAAAGAGTTAGATGTGTATATATATTACATTTGCATAATCAAGATCTAAATCTGATATCTTTTTTTTCTTTTTTTCTTTTCTGGTTATAATCTAAATCTAGCTCACATAAAATAAAGTTAAACAGTAGCTATTAGCGGATCATATCATTTTTGTTTCACATGTAAATTATGTTATTTAAATTAACATGGTAATAATGAATTTAATAGGGAAGAAGTGTTTCACATGGTACGGGCCGTACCCGAACGTGATAGTAATGGATCCAGAGACACTACGAGAGATAATGTCAAGACACGAACTCTTTCCAAAACCGAAGATTGGATCACATAATCATGTTTTCCTTAGTGGTCTTCTCAACCACGAAGGTCCTAAATGGTCCAAACATCGAAGCATTCTCAACCCTGCTTTTCGTATCGATAATTTGAAGGTAAATTGATGAATAAACACTGCCCATTTTGACTCTAACAACTTTTTTTTTATATAGTTAATTTTATCTCTGACATAATGTGAACTTTATGGACGTCATTTTCGTCCCATTCTTTAGATTTTTTTGATCACTTTCATTCCTTTGTTACTTTTTCAAAGAGGAAGACAGCTAAGTAACGTCTTCACTTTGACCAATAACAGAAAAAAATAACATCCCAGAGATATTAACAATAATAAAAATAAATATGTTAACTATTTTTTAAAGATTAAATTAATTTTTTTTTCCAAGATAAACCAAAATCCCTGACAAACAAAAATTCAACTATCCCGAAAAAAAACAATTTAAGAAAAGTATTTGAAAGAAAAAAGAAAAAAAAACAAACAGAGAAAGGTACGTAAGAACTAGAAGCCACGCCACCAACTAATAAAAAGTCTAAAAGCGAAAAACAGAAGAAGCCAAAAAGACATATTTCAAATTAAACTAACTTTCTTTCGGCAAAATAATTTTATCATTTCGTGATCACCTTTGTTTTTTTTTTTTTGGTCAACATCTTTTCGTGATCACTAAAAGTCACATACATGTAGAGCATTCATTATCTTTAACCAAAAAAAAAATATCAGTAGATAAATGATATTTCTGATAAACAAAGAATATCAAATAAAAAACTTAGGGGGTTAGCCATCGTATCAGTAGATAAATGATGATAAATCAATAGATAAATGTAAGTTTTTTTTTTTTTTTGAAGACACATTTATGTGTATGAGTAGGGACTGGTTTTGATATTTGAAATGAAATAATATTTGATATTTATTTGTTTAAATGGACAGAGCATACTAGGAGCATTCAACTTGAGTTGCAAAGAGATGTTAGAAGAATGGGAGAAATTAGCTTCAGCGAAAGGAACAGTGGAACTTGATTCTTGGACTTACTGTCATGACTTAACCAAAAACATGCTTGCTCGTGCTTCTTTCGGTGATTCCTACAAAGATGGTATCAAGATCTTCGAAATCCAACAAGAACAGATCGATCTTGGTCTCCAAGCTATTCGATCCGTCTACATTCCCGGATCAAAGTAAGGAAAAAAAATGCGTTTTTATCAAACAAGTTTGGTAGCTACAAACTCAGTTTTTGGTGATTCAATTTGCAGATTTTTGCCAACAAAGTTCAACAAGAGGTTGAGAGAAACGGAAAGGGACATGAGGACTATGTTTAAAGCTATGATTGAGACAAAAGAGAAGGAGATAAAAAGAGGAAGAAGTACAGACAAGAACAGCGACTTGTTGTGCTCGATGTTGGCTTCGAATACAAAAATGATCAATGAACAAGGACAAGATTCTGGATTGAGTCTTGACGATATGATAGATGACTGTAAGGCTTTCTATCTAGCTGGTCAAAATGTGACTTCTTCATTGTTTGTTTGGACACTTGTTGCTCTAAGCCAACATCAAGACTGGCAAAACAAAGCAAGAGACGAGGTTTCTCAGATGTTTGGTAACAACGATCCAGATTTCGAAGGGTTAAGCCACCTGAAAGTCGTAAGTAGACATACATTTACAAATCAAATATTAAACCACATGATCATAACAAAAAGCTAGTTGTTTGTTTATTTAACTTCATTGTGCCATTATAGGTAACGATGATACTCCATGAAGTTCTAAGACTATATTCGCCAGCATACTTCACATGTCGTATAACTAAACAAGAAGTGAAGCTAGAGAGATTCTCTTTACCAGAAGGAGTTGTAGTCACAATACCAATGCTATTGGTGCACCATGATCCTGATCTTTGGGGAGACGATGTGAAACAGTTTAAGCCCGAGAGATTCGTGAATGGCGTGGCGAGTGCAACCAAAGGAAGACTCTCTTTCTTGCCGTTTAGCTCGGGACCTCGGACTTGTATTGGTCAAAACTTCTCCATGTTGCAAGCTAAGCTCTTTTTAGCAATGGTTCTTCAAAAGTTCAGTGTAGAGCTATCTCCATTGTATACTCATGCTCCTTTCCCAGCTGCAACTACATTTCCACAACATGGAGCTCATTTGATCATCCGTAAAGTTTAGGAGGTAGAAGAAAGAGGAAAAAAAAAAAAGAAGTTAAAGGTGCTTCCTTTTTTTTTTTTTCTGTTCATCAACAAAACAGAATCTTCAATGGTGTAGTTGTAAATGCAGGCCAAGAAATCTTATTTGGGTGTTTTTGTATATAACAACAAAAAGAATCAAATCTAGAAAAAATTTCATAAGATTTCTTAATCTTTTCCTTTTTATTTTCCTCAAATTGCTCTTTGCTATTGTTCGATTGTACATTAACCTTTAAATTCCCGTGAAAATGTCACGTGAAATAATTAGATAGTTTTCATATTTTTGTTGATTCTCGACAAAATAATTATGTAACATGTTTTGAGCTAATTTAGTCTAATATAAGAGGCAAAGAATCAAAGAAGATAGAAAGGAACAAAATGGTTGGAGAGACACATCACACAGTACATCAAGATCTGATGTTTACCATTTATTTTTTTCTAATTTGTTTTAGTCGATTCAGACCAGAAAAAACATTCTTGAATTGAAACCAAATTTTATGTTCATTTTGCTTTATCTAAAGAAGTTCAATCAAAATCAAACTTAAATCCAACTATAGAAATAATTTTAAATTTTGATTACTATAATTATATTAATTCAATATTATCAAACTTCATTTTTTTAAATTAGGCAAAAAAATATTTTTACTGCATGTTCATTAAAATTTGTTTATTTTCGTTTTTCTGTATGAAGATGTATGGAACTGAAAGATCCATTTACGTAAAGAATTTGGTCTATAGTTATAAGTATCTAAAAGATAAAATAACTTTTATTTTTGCAATAATAAGCACGATTTTTTTAATTATTATTCCTTTATGACATATAGTAAACAAAAAAAATTGTGTTGAACAAATAGTGTTACAGTTTCCTCTGGCCAAATACTCTTTTGAAACTAATCAATCCTTTCAAGATTAAACATCACCATATCCTCAAGAGCCGATCTGAAACCACTCCTAGGAAGACAATTCAGATTCTTTAACGCTAACTCAGCTTTCTCCTTAGCCAATTCTTGAGCTCTCTTGATCCCACCTCGATTTCTAACTATTTCAATTGCTTCTTCAAGCGATCCAGGCTCACAAAACTCAGACTCAATGATCTCTCTTAGCCTCGGCTCATTCTCTAGCGCGAAGATCACTGGCGCCGTTATGTTACCTTTGGCTAAGTCATTAGCTGCAGGCTTCCCTAACTGCTCTGTGGACTGAGTGAAGTCCAAAATGTCATCAACTACTTGAAATGATAAACCGAGATTCTTCCCGAATTGATACATTTGCTCTGCGACCTCGCTTTCGACTTTACTGAAAATTGCAGCTCCTTTGGTGCTTGCAGCTACTAATGAAGCTGTCTTGAAGTAACTCTTTAGCAAGTAGTCATCGAGCTCGACATCACAATCGAATAAACTCGACGCTTGCTTTATCTCACCGCTGGCGAAATCTTTGATCACCTGACAAAAGATAAATCAGGATTCAGACCAAATGTTCTTTATATTGTCTAACTTCTTCAAATATTAGAAAAGAGAATATTTTACCTGACTTATGAGCTTAATGACTTCGAGGTTTTCAAGATTTGCCAAGAACCATGATGCTTGAGCAAACATGAAATCTCCAGCTAATACAGCTACTCTTGTTCCGAAAAGCTCGTGAACCGTTTCTTTTCCTAACAAACACACATAATCAAGCTTAAAACTTTGCAGAGAAAATGTAAAAATTCCGATCAAAAGAATGAAACCTTTGTTCTAACCTCTTCGCATATCACTTTCATCTAACACATCGTCGTGTATCAAACTTGCTGTGTGAATCATCTCAATGATCTCAGCTAAACGCCGATGTTCTACAGTAAGTTCCCTGCACCAAGATCAACTAGATATCATCATTTTTTCTTCCTAAAGATTTATAAACAAATTCCAAGGACAAAAGATGTAATAGTAATGGCAATTGTATAGATTACTTTAGGCCTGCTAATTCTGCAGTGGCTCGTGATACAAGGAATACCAAACCGGGTCTCATCCTCTTACCACCAGCACCGAATATTTGCTCAGCCGCGGATATCAAAACCGGATTTTCTGCACCAACAATCTATAGAAGAAGAGCGATTTACATTAGAAAAGCATAAGAACTTCTTTTTAAGAGAGCAGAATGAGACACTAACCGATAAAAGATTGTCATTCAAACTCTGCAAATCATCAGCTACTACTTCAAACAGATTTTCCAAAGATATTGGCTTTCGTGACTCTTGCCTCAGATTAAGCATCACTGTTTTATCTTGACCAATACCTACACAATCATCATCATACTCATGAGGCCTCATTAGCATTAAACTGCAGACTCAAAAGAGCTTTCAAAAACTTTAAGAAAACTCTTAAATATGTAAGCCTTTGACTTCTCTATGAATTGTTTGGTTTTGAATATCTCAGCTTCTAAGATTCTTTGCCTCAACCAAAGCTAAAGATTTATATTCCATAGCAAACACTCAAAAAAACTTTCATATTTATAAGTCTCTCTGTCTCATGAGATATGCTCTGCATAGTAAACATATGTTTAAAGCTCAGAACTTTACTGTTATATGATTATAAATCAATTTCTATAATTTGAAATAATTGAGTTACTATGTAGAAAAAGGTCAAGAAGACCAATGATTCAACCAAATAAACCTCAAAATCCAATCATCTCAATCAATTAGACAACCAAAATCAGATTGCTTTAAGAAAATCTGAAAAAAAATCGTTACCATTGACTAGAGAATTCTCTTTGGGTTTAGCCGGAACCGCTCTGCAAGTCCCCAAATCTCGCCGGAGAAGCACCAAATTCCCACCATAGCTTCTGCCACCAATCCTACAAACGTTCTTCGAACAATTAGCAGACAAGAATCGACGACTTGTGGAAGAAGAGCTACAAGAGCATCCACAGGGCATCAGATCAAGAACACTCGTGCCCAAGTCTATATTCCGACACGACATCATCATTTTCTCAGACAAAATCCACAAGGACGACAACTTTTACGCAAACCCGAAAAACAAATACGGTTAATAATAATAATAATAAGCTTGGAAACTGAGAGTCCAAAGAGAATCGTCGATTTCGAAGACGACTAAAAGTATAGAAAGTTCAAATCTTTTTTTGCTGACGAGAGAGGGAGATTGAGTGTATGGAAAAACTTCGAAAAAAATAAAAAGTAGAAGAAATTATAAAAGTGTGTGATATTAAGTGAATCGAGTTTTATTTTTTATTTTTGTTGATTTTCTTTGGGTGGACGAGACAAAACCACATAAGAACTCTCTCTAAAAACTCGACCTTTGGAGGACGAGAGAGATTTTCAGATTTGTGTCCGTTTTTTTTCTTCAATACAAATAGAGAGAGGGAAAAAAAAGAGAGTCCATCGTTCTCTGCTTCATCAAATCAGAAGCTGAGATGTTACCACGTGTTTCCTTTCTATTGGTCTGTCATCCAACTAGTATCACATATTTTTCGAGATTAGAGAATATCCTTTTCCTAATTTCAAGACAATTATAATATCATTATATTCTAGATCTCACCATTTTTAAACTTTTTCTTACCGTACAATTATTAGGCCCTATGGGGAGTATTTTAATAAATCATCAAATTACGTGAAATGGTTTGTTTAACTATTTTTGAAATCCGTCAATTTTCTTTTCCTAGTAAAATAATTACTGTTGTTATGACTTATTTTACAATTCTATTTATCTTTTTAATGGAGTACATTTTTTCTTTCCATAAACTATCAAATATTTCATTTCCACAGGACCACAAGTGTTAGAAGATTAAACAATTTAAAATTTTTATATAATCTAAAATATAACTTCCTCCTTTATTTCTTGTAGTAAATTGATTTAGAAAAAAAGGAATACAATTTTCTTTTAAAATCCTTTCCACTACTTAAAATCACTGAGCTTTACAGAAAGTTAGTAATAACCGATGCTTGTCTACCTTGTTGAGTTTGTAGACATTCAAATGCTTCTTATGATCCTGAAAAATGCAACAAACCAATTTAAGATGTTGAATTTGATCTCTCTTTGCTTCAACAATAACTAAAACCTTTTCTCTTTCTCTCTCACCTTCCAAGCCGAGATAGCTCAGGTTCCGCCAAAAGCATATCTTGCAACGGTTTCGCATCGGTATATCTTTCACTAGAGCTGACAACAATAAACAAATGTCACAAGACAGAGACAGAGACAGAGAGAGAGAGAGAAGAGGGGAGAAAGAGATTTACTTACTCGCAGATGTGATCGATTGTGAGTAATTTATGATGAATAACGAAATCATGACCGACATAAGTCACAACCAAGGAACCAGAATCAGGATGTGGCCAGCTTCTTGAAGTAGGGAACCTGAGAATGAAAGTGCCCGGTTCTTGATTTTGAAGCGAATGTTCCGCCTCTTCTTTTGTCACAAACCCTTCGATCCATTTAGGCGAAGCAGAGCGCCACATTCCGTTAATCAACCCCCTGGATATAGCAGAAGCAACTGGGAACAACCAACACCACATTTTCTCAAAATTCTCTTGAGTTATGTACTCATAGCATCCACATATTTTCCTTAGAAGCTCAAAATCCTGATCACAATTTCATGTCAGAAGAATCACAAGACCAGATCAAAGTTTGGTCTTGGTAAAAGTTCACGCAATATGAGAAGATAAAGAGGACAAGACCTGGTGGGTGAGAGATCTACTGCTGCATTGAGCTATTCTCATGAAATGTTCCTCGATCTCAATTACCACATTATCCCAATGAACATGTTGATAGTTCCGAGATATCAGAATCCACGCATTTGTTCCTTCTGCTATCAGTTTCCTTGCCATTTTGATTTGATAGCTGGAAAAATAGGAAAATAATGTTCTATTTATTTGAGGCAGGTCACAGGTGTAAGTTTAATTAAATTTATTTACCCATGGTGAGAGCATCCGGAATAGAGAGAAACTTGATTAGCAAATTCGGATACTTCTTCATCCGATGAATTGCTTGTGATTTCCTTCAGAAGAAGAGATCTCTCTGTTAAGTTTCCAAGGCAGTATCTAAAAATCGCAGAGTCTGAGATTGTGTATCTCCTCAAAATTGACGAGTCTCTGATTTCAGTGTTTTCTGAATCAGTTGAAGAGCTATCTTCTTCTTCTTCTTCTTCGTGGTTCTGAGTTCTCCATTCCATACTCGTACCATTGCCATTCTCAAACTTAACCGAGAGAAACAACGATGCACAATAACAGTAAGTTCGGTAAGGATATGAAGCAAAGCAAAACATAACTCAGAGAAATCGGATTACCTCACGCACAGAAGTATTTTCTTCTCCTAATCTGATCCGTTTCATAGGGGAAGAGTTAAGTAGAATATCTGACGCTCCTTTACTTGATGCAATTTCTGGAATTCCTCCATCTAATGGATAGTCAATGTGGTTCAATCTTTTTGGGGTAACTGAATCATGTTTCCTTGAAATGCAACGGATTTGGTTGGTAACAGTTTCGAGGAAAGGATAATGACCCTTCACTTCTGGTATTTCGAATTTGATGCAGAACAACCTATTATCACTCTTACAAGACAGCTACAAAACAAAATCAAAACAAGAATCCTTAAAGCGGAAACAAGTATGTGGAATCTCGTTCCAATGGCTAGACTTTATAATCACTACCTGAGATATGTTGAGCTTAAAGGAAGCACATCCATTCAATAAGTTGCACGGTTTATCTTTAGCTGAGAATTCAACTCCTTCATAGCTTACCAAAAGGGGAGCCTCAGAGTAACTCATCTTCTCAACAGATGTCCCACTATCAGCATACAGTAGAGAAGCCACAACCTGCAAGAACAAACGGATAATGTGCTATCAGAAAAATTTCCAAAGCGAAACAAGTCCGAAAGTTTAGAGAAAGAATAAAAGAATGAACCTTCACATCCTTGTGCACAGGCTGGCCAATAGCATTGGATAAAACAACATCCAAGGAAAAATTCTTCCGGCAAGATGCCTATTAGAAAAAAACGATCTTGAATTTAGTGAAGAAATAAGTCATCAAAAGCATACACAATATGCTCTAGAACTCTGACCTTTCCGGCAACGATACACCAAACACCATCTTCCTCTAATTCAATACCAGAAGTAGATGGCTTATCAACAGATAAACATAGAGGTGGGTCCTGGCAAAGAAATGAAGCGAGATAAAGAAACACAGGACAAGAGTCTTTTACTGACAAAG
The DNA here is from genome assembly GCA_028015245.1 of Cardamine occulta. Classification (NCBI taxonomy): domain Eukaryota; kingdom Viridiplantae; phylum Streptophyta; class Magnoliopsida; order Brassicales; family Brassicaceae; genus Cardamine; species Cardamine occulta. The sequence goes on along the minus strand of CM051362.1, from coordinate 7,378,063 downwards.
AAGAGAAGGCAAAGGCTAGAAACTAATACCTTTGTGTACTGATACTTTGCAGAGAGATTAGAAGGCAAAACTTCTGCACAGTGGATGAAGCCCTGAACGCTATAGCCATCTCCACCAACACTAAATAGCGATATCTTTCGTGCGCAATCTGAATTAGTGCCATTGGTCATCAAAGAAGTCAAGACTTGCTCTCCTACGATCTGTCCACAAATATGAAGGCGCATATAGTTTCTAGAAACCTAGGGAACAATAGAAATCAGTAAATCCCAAGAAAAGAGATATTGATTGATGTAATAATAGCTTTTCAAGAGATGTTATTACCTCACAACCCACATGAACCCATTTTTGAAGAGGAAACTCAGCTTTTGTAGAAACATTAGGAACTTCGGTCCAAGAAGAAGTGTTAACAGGATCAGGTGCTTCCTTGTGAAGGAGAGTCAATGGCAAAAGCATCATCTTCTTGTTTTCATCTAGGACAAGGAAAGGTGCACTAACACTCATGTCGGAGTGTACCTGAGAAGAAAGCCACATTAAAATCAGAAGCTGTTGTTTCAGTAAACCTTTAATCAGAATCCTATGACGAAATCACAACGATCAAAATCAATATAGACAACATTAACCAGTGGAGCAACACAAAGTTCCAACCTTTTCTCCCAGTTCCAACAAGCAAGAAGACTATAGAGGTTAAAATTTCACAAGACATGAATATGCAGAATCGATTACAACACAGAACACACCGATGAACATTTGAGAGAAAAAAGCTTAGCTCGAGAAACTCACCTGTCTAATGATTGTACAAGGGTAAGTGGTGGAATCTAAGAGATAAACCCAAAAACAAAGAGAGAAAGTCTCAAAGTCTTTGTTTTCGACCTCAACATCGACATTAAAATCCTCCAACAAAGAGTATTTATCGGTGTCAATTGCACAATCACCCGCCATTATAACCCTCAAAAAAAAGCTCTAGACTTTGCACAAGCGAAACCCTTAAAACCCAGAAAATGAAAAACGCACACAAAAGAAGAAAGAAATTTTTTTTCTTTGTATAGCTTTTCTCGTTAGCTAAACGAGCTCAATCGATAGCTTAAAAGGAAACTGAAAAGAAAAGAAACTTAAACTCTGAAGAATTGTTCGTCTCGTCTTTTGACGGCTGTTAATTAACGGTTGGTACCGTCTTCCGGTGGTTTCAGGCTATAGGGAAAGATCAGCAAATAATCTACTGTCTCGCGACCACGTAACTAAATTCAAGCTAGCGAATCAAAACTCTTAGATTCATTGACTGGCGTCGTTCTATTCTTTTTGTTCATTTTATTTGGTTTTGATTTTTTTTTTTTTGTAAAAAAAATTGGTTTTGATTTCGATTAGGTGATTAGCTCAAAGAAGATTTAAAGATTAGGTTTTCGTTTTGATTTCGATTTGAGATCCTTCTTCATTTTTATTTAAGTTTTTTGTAATTTTAGTTTGATTTAATGAACTATGGTTTTATTTCTAGTATAGAGATTCCGTTCGACTTTAACTAATAAAAATAACCTAAATAATATTTTATTCATATTAGATTGATTACGTTTAGAGGTGTCAAACGGGCTTAAATCCGCGGGTATAGCTCAGTCCAGATCATCACATGGTGGATATGGACACAAAATATTATGCCTGTTAAATGGCGGGTCTCGCGGACAAGTCCAAATGGATTGCGGGTTTTAACGGGTTATGCCCGCGGGTTATCGGATCCGTCCGCGGGTTACAAATATTAAATAAAAATAAATAATTTTATATAGTTATGATAATATAATATATAAAATATGTGATAAAATAAAAATAAATAACATTTAAAAATTAGAATATTTACAATAAAAGTGATATTTAAAATTAATTAAAATTTAAAATTAAAATTAAAATTTTTAAAAATAAAATTAATTTTTAATAATTTAAAAAATATGAAAACTATGCCCGCATGCCGGCCCGCTAAACCGTTGAGCTTAGTGGAGGGGATCTGAACATAACGTTTTTGTCTGCAGATCTAGCGGGCCGACCCGTTGCGATCCAAAAACAAATACTGCCCATTGCAGACAGGCCAAACTGGTGCGGACACCTCTAGTTACGTCTATTTTAACGTGTTCATATTACATATTGATTAAAGTCGTTCGGTTTTTGTGTTTAAATTCTTAAAACCAGTCGGTTTATAGAGAAATTTCGCTCCGTTTTCGGTTATTTCGAATTGGTTTAGTGTGGCTTTACTGGTTCAACCAGATTCTTGATAAAGTTGTCGTTGACATCTTTCTTCTTCTATTAACAGTTTTTAAAAAGATATTATTCCACTTAAATATCGGCATTTGGTATAACAATATCGAAATCAGTAACAATCCATTCGGCAAATTGATCCTTGCTCATATATATTTCAGTTCCTAAATCTATTGACGACCAATGTTTCCCCACCGGTTTCGTCTCTAGATCCTGCAATTTTTATTTTTTTTCGAAATTAATAACGTAAATACATAGTATATGCAGATAAATAAGTATAGATTACAAAAAAATACCTGGTAAAAGTAGAGTGATTGAGAGAGTTTTCCGACATCAAGTTCCCAAGTTCTTGAATCTCCAATCCAACCTTGTCCTTTCTTTGTCGGATACCCAAACTCTTCCCACACAGGATGAGGCAAGATCTGCAGAATCTCCTGTGGTTGTGGATTACTGTACGGATCACAAACGTCGTATGGAGATTCAGCGAAACGCGCGTTTTCTGGAACGCAGTAATAGTGATACGCTTCGTAAGGGAACTTATTCTTGTCCGTCCTGTGAACTTTAGTTCCGTTTGGAAACGTGTGGTATGGCGGACAAGCGCCTAGGCGGTTGCGGTTACAAACTGCGGTTGAGTCCGGGTTGATTATCATCTCGCTATACCTCGTGACTGTTGGTTTATAATTGAGTTTAATATTAATAATTAAGTTTATAATGTTTGTAATATATTAAGTTAGTTATTAATTAAGAGTTGTGTCGAAAAGTTACAAGTAGAAGAGATGCAATTTGTATTGTGTCTGTTTGTTTCTATTTAAACAACTATTATCCTGATGTAAAAATAACAAGTTTCAGTACAATAAAAATTTATGTTATATCTTCTTTAAAAGAGTAGAGATAAAGAATTATCTCTTACTCTGTTTGTTCATTCTCTTAATTGATTGTGAAATCGATATTCCAACATGGTATCAGAGCTATTTTGATCTTGGAGCCTGTCCAAGTAAAACAAAAATAAGAAGAATTCCACTGCAAGAAGAAGAGAAAGATGGAGACAACAAATCAACGGTGAGAAACCGAAAAAGAAGAAGAAGAAGAAGAAATAGAAAAAGAAGAAAAAGAAGAGGTGGTGACAAGAGAGTGCACCATCAACCTTCACAAACATATTCACAAGCATACCTTCAAGAAGAAGGCTCCAAAAGCGATGAAGAAGATAGGAAATCTTCTCAAAATACAATGGAGAAAACGATGTGGAGTTGGAGTTGTGGAAGAAAAATTCTGAAACTTTGTTCGACGTAGCCGAAGAAGAAGACGTGGAGAAGATTCACGTTTGGCACAAGACGGTAATCGGTTATAGAAATAACCAAAAAAAAGACATAATGGTGATTCAAGGAGAACACCAAACCGGAATAAAGAAGAAAGCTCACTTAAGCGAAAGGGAGTGGAAGGGTTGCAAGAACAGCCAAGCCAAAGAAGACGTGACGAAGATCACGTGGAAAAAATCTGAAGGCGCATGAGAAGCGCTTGAGTATCCGAGATGAATGATCAACGGAAAAAGCGTTATATGGAGAAAAGTTTGCTTCAAAAGGAGGAAACAAACGTGGCGACAAAAGTCAAAATAAGGCCGAGAAATGGTGTGACTTTTGTACGTGTGACAATCACAATGAGAGTGATTGTTGGAGAAAGCAACACAGGGATGTTAGCTTGCCTACGGGTGTAAGGTGCTTTGCGTGTAACAAGCCAGGGCACGTGGTGAAGAATTGCAAGGTTAGGAAGGCTGAGAGAGCGAACCTAAGCCTAGAAGAAACAGATGAAGGGAGTGACAATGAAGGTCACATTCTGTTTAGTGCGGTCGAAGAAGAATCATCATCAAACGTGAATGATGAGTTTGAAGATCACGGAGGAGATGTGATGAAACAACGTTGAAGAACGCTTGGTGTGAAACCGAAACTCAATTAAGGGGAGTGTTGGTTTATAATTGAGTTTGATATTAATAATTAAGTTTATAATGTTTGTAATATATTAAGTTAGTTATTAATTAAGAGTTGTGTCGAAAAGTCACAAGTAGAAGAGATGCAACTTGTATTGTGTCTGTTTGTTTCTATTTAAACAACTATTATCCTGATGTAAAAATAACAAGTTTCAGTACAATAAAAGTTTATGTTATATCTTCTTTAAAAGAGAAGAGATAAAGAATTATCTGTTACTCTGTTTCTTCATTCTCTTAATTGATTGTGAAATCAATATTCCAACAGTGACGTCGGTTGTGACGTCGTCTTCGCAGTTTCTGCCGTCGTTTTTCCAACAACTTCCCATATCCATTAAGTAAAATTGGCTCCCTGATCCACCGCCTTTTAGAATCTCTAGCTTGAATCTAACTTTGAAATCCGGCGATTTCAGCGTCTTGTGTGTCATAGAAAGATTTCGAAACAGAGTATTAGTCCAAAAATCGCTAAAAACCCTAAAAACAGAGTATTTCTTTAGCCTCAAGTTTTGTTGCTAAAATGACTAAAACTACTTCAAACCGAGTAAAATTCATAAACCGAAACCCGGATTAGAATCATACCGTCTTCATCATCCCTCTAGTATCGTAATGATAGCCACCAGAGAAACCTCGAGAAGCATCAGCTCTTAGATAAAGCATCAACCATGGATACTTAGAAGAAGTCTTTAACAAATGATGAAAAGCCCAACTCTCATTTCCCCCAATCTTCTTCTCCCATTTCACTTTATAATACGAATTATTACCAACCGGATCCTTTTCGTCACTATCCAAGTCCCAAGTCCCATAAAAACTCCCACTCATAAGTCCTCCTTTATCCACAAAGCTTGTGTACTCATGATGCATCGATGGCATGTTCATACATCTTTTCCCAAAACACGGAAACCTTCCCGTCTAAGGAAAAGGTTTCGCCTTTTTTCCGTTTTCAGGACAAATCGCGGCTAAAGTATCAGTATTACCATTCTTTAGCATTATCATCCAAAACTGCCATGGATTTGGATTGTCCGTAACTTGACATTTGTTTCCTAAGTATATCTCCTTTTGTGCTGCGTAGATATCTACGTTGTCTCCAGCGTCAATTCCTCCGTATGTTCCGTTTTGTACCCCTAGTTTGTTGTCTTCTTCGTCGACTTTATGGATTATCTTCACTAAAAAGGTCCCAAGAACACCACATAAAACAGTTTCAGCTTGAGGTTTAAGACCTCGATTGTTTGTTAATTTGCGTTTCTTGAAAGGTTATAAGTTTATGAAAAAAACTAAGTAAAAACATAACAACATTAAGAGTTTACCGGGCAAGCTAGAGCTATCGAGATCGAAGCAATCTGCCATTCGAGGGCTTCCCATGTTCATAGCTTCTTCACCGACCTCATTGCATTGGTTCCAAGCTTCTATAGCCACCCTTAAGCCATCATTTCTCATCCCGGGATCTCCCAAAGCCGATACATAATCCACATTTGTTGTTTCTGTAAAGTCTGATCGAACAAAGGAATCTGAAAGACAAGAAAGTATAATCATAAGTCTCTTGACGAGTCTGCATAATCCATAGACACTCTTCCCCGTTGCTCAAAATCTGATAATTTCCTTACAATATATTTGGCTACATGTGGTGTTGTATTATATACAAGATAAGAAAACCCACATGCGTTACGTGGGAGCCAATTGATCTCAAATAAATTAATACTTTTTTTATTTTATTTAACTATCTCTTTAAAATTATGGAAGCTCTGTCTAGTTAGTTTGCCCACCAACCAATAATAAATTTTAACCCCAATTTTGATGTATTTTTGTTTGTTTCTCCATTTTTAGGGGAATACATGTTTAAGAAAACCTACATCCGTCACTGTAAACGCTCTATGTTATCTACAACCACAAGATTGAGCAAGAGATTGGTAATACGTTAAGTGCAATGTATGTCTTACGTTGAGGTTTCTTAGCTTATCTAAAGAATCTTGTGAGCTAGTCCTACGTCGAGGTTTCTTAACTTATCTAAAAAATCTCGTGAGCTAGTCCTACGTTGAGGTTTTTTAACTTATCTAAAGAATCTTGTGAGCTAGTCCTTTTTTGTTTTTGTTTTTGAGCTAGGATCCTTTCTCACATGCAGCAAAAAGTTACTAAGTGTAGGAGTCTTTAAAATTGGAGAAATTGCGATAAACCCTCTCCTATAACAGAGTGTGTGTGAATCATGCGATCACTGTTGTTGAACAACAACGAACGTCAAGAAACGAAAACGTACAAGCTTATCGTCTTATAATAGCAATTGCGTAGAAGCATTCTCAAATGGAGAACTTTTGTCTTTAATTAACAAATAAAATGTAATTATAGAGAGAAGGAAGATAAGATTATAGAGATTGTTTATTGCAGTAACCAAGAAACAGAGTAGATGCATAACAGAGTTTCTAATAGCAATATGTAGAAGCATTCTCAACTAGAGAACTTTTGTCTTTAACAAATAAAAAACTAATTTATAGAAGGAAGATAAGATTATAGAGATTGTTTATTGCAGAAATCAAGAAACACAGAGGAGATATATATGACAGAGTTTCTGGGGATTTACTTTGTTTAGATTCTCAAAGTATCAAGATAAGCTTTTCCATCAAGCTTACGAGAGAATAATCCATCACTGAACTCTTTCATGGTCAGCCTTTTGAATTTTGCAACCTTTTGTCTTTCAACGAGGCTTTTCGCCGGACCAACTTCTTTATACATCCCTGCATTGTGAAACGTCGCAATAGAGAGCCTCTCTTTACAACTCCACGATGCTCTATGCTTCGGTATGTCCCATTCGTTATGATCTACATTAAACAGAAAACCCATCTTAGAACCATTTACATTATTAATCTATTGACATATGCATTTGATATAATTTTACCTCTAAGACGTCTCCAATATTGACAATGAAACCATTTGGGAGAGGTTTCACCGGAACCCATTTCCCATCTTTCTTGATTTAGAGACCTTCAACTTCATTCACCTGCATCAGTATGATGAGTCCGACCGCATCATAATGCGGAGTTAGACCGATAACTTGATCGGGTTGTGGACATGGCGGGTAGTAATTCATCCTCATACTTTGCATCGAATCAACATCATCAACCAACTTTTCCATCTCCTCTGGTTTGATCTCTAGGGCTCTCGCCATGTTCGCTATTAAGATCTTAGCTACGCTCTTCACTCCAACAGAATATGTCTCCAATGTATCTCTAGAGAAACAAAAACCAATATTTATATACAGACAAGTACTCAGTGGAGTGAGTCGATAATTAAATGTTGAGTTAGAAGAAAACCTAAAGGGAAGAGGTAGCTTGGGGAACAAGTGAGTCTTGCGTGATTCAACAGGTTGCATTATAAGGAAGAACAAGTCTGCCCAATCGAGTTTCTGATCTTCTGAAACCACAAAAGCTTGTCCGAAACCTTCGATCTCGTTTGGTAGCTGCCAGAACTTCTTCTTTTCTTCCATGTGAAGGTTGAAGAAATCTTGAATCTCTGACTTAACTTTGTCCAAAAAACTTGGGTCTATTCCATGGTTTACAAGCTGTAGATGACCATAAAGACAGACATAACCAAAATGATAATATGTGAAACGATAATAATAATATGTGAAACGGAGAGTGTTATATTTGCTCCACTTTGTGTTTACTATTGGTAATAAAGAAAAGAACATGGGTTGTTTTGTAAGAAACGAATTTATCTGGACAATTTCTTCAAACATAAATATTTAACTACAATAGAATCTCTCTAAATTAATACTCGATAAATTAATAAACACTATAAATTAATAAAATTTGTTGGTTCCAAGTCGGACCGGTGTAAAAATGAACAAAATTCGATAAGATAATAAGATAATAATTTTTTTAGAATCCCTATATAAATATATGGTCTCATTAATAATATAAATTAACAATCATGTAAATTTTCATATATATAAAGACAATATAATTTTGTTTTTATGAATTTATGTTAGAACTCATAAATAACTTTTCTTATATAAGAAAATATTATGTTGTATTTTAAACTATCTTATTGTTATAATGTAAATAAATTTTTCATAAAATAAAACAAACTTTTCTAAAAAAAATAAATTATAAATATGCGTAATTTTATTTCAATAGTTGTATAGATTGTTTAAATATAACAATTAAGGTTACTAATCATAAATTTAAAATTTATATTAATTGTTTATATAAGTGAATTCATCTATAATATTTGTTATTTATTATCAAAATAATTTAATTTTCTTTTAAATATTAAACTTTCAAGTCCAAAACTAATAAAATTTATAATATCCAATATATTAATTTTATTTAGATCAAAAAATTTTAATTTATTTATTTTTAATTTTTGACAAAAAATCTCTATAAATTAATAAATATTATTATATACTATAAATTAATATTTATTAATTTATAGATAAATTAATATCACTATAAATTAATAAAATACAATGGTTCCAACATTATTAATTTATAGAAGTTTTGTATAAGGCTTGCATGTAAAATAAAGAGTTACGAATTTATTATATAAAAAAAATGCATAGCAATTTCGTCAAGCAAAATTAGTAATTACTAAATATGAAACTTGCCTTGAAAAACCAATCTAAGCTCCGTATGAGATCTAATATGCAAATAAAGAAAGACGATGGGCTATTTTATAAAACAGTAAAGTTGGAGACTTTTACCTGGAAAAATCCCCACTCTCTGCAAGCGAAATCGAGTTTCTCAACCTCGGAATCTACGGCGGTGGAAGAACACAAACGCTGCATGTCGATGATCGGGATGTCGGGTTTCAGACCAGAATCGTCGGTGATTTTAATGTTGTCTTGATCAGACTGGATATATCTGGAAGGAACGGTCATGATCGTCTTCTCCTTAACCATCTCTTGGACACAAGGAACTACAATAGACTTCCACTGTGTTGCTCCTTTTTCTTCCATGGTGGCTTCTTTCTTTGAAAAAAACAAAACAAAATGATATGTTTTTTATTGCTACTAGTCTTAAGATTTGTAGGTGGTATAAATATAAAAGTATATACGTACGTATTTTCCTATGGTAAATTATTGATTACATTTACCGAAATCAATAGTTGGAAAACAAATGATTGATTGGATGGAACGTTGGGACACATGATAATCTTGAGAAAAAGACATATGACCCAAAAGTAGGTCGATCTATAAAGACTTAGTCAACTGGTTTTTGGTGTAACCCCTTGTTCTTTTCAACGTCACTAACCCTTTTTATTTGCTTTGGTTTGGTTTCTAAGCGTTACAAGAATCATCAATTGAAAGAAAACAAGAGAAAAACATAGAATCCCCTCTTTTTAAAAGGCTATAAACTGGAACAGACAATATAGCCTTTAATACACTTAAATGGCAGAGTTATGCAGCCAACCTCTTATATTATATATCGTTCATATTTAACTCGAAATATATTTGTGTATATACATACATTTATAATACTATATTGTTATATACAATCTGTTTAAATATTTACAAATATTGTATTTATCTCAACGTACGTTTGTGTCTTAAATTAACATTAGGATTGAATGATGCCTTCTCATGATGTGTATAATCTTATTCCGGTCTGATCCAGTATGTAATGAATATGTGCGTGCGTTCCTTTCTCGTCCGTTTTTATATGGTGATCGAGTCGATTTCATGATTTATGGACAGTTCATAATAAAAATAAAATAAAGAGCGGATCAAAATAACAAAGGAAAATGGGTACCGCATGCATTTTATCAACAACAAAAAAAAAAGGAACTGCATGTGGACGAAAGCGAAGCTCCAAATATTATGGTCTCATAATATCAAAGACATAAGTTCTATTCGCTGACGATTTTTTTCTTTCACAGATTTGAACCAAAGACAGAAAAGAGAAGGGAAAACATGGTAGATGTACACACGATATGACCGTACGTTGGAGAAGACAGAGCTAATTGGGAAACGAGATATAACTTCCCTTAGATTCTCATAGCATCAAGATAAGTTTTTCCTTTGAGTTCACGGGAGAACAAGCCATTCAAGTAGTCTTTAGTTTTCAGGCTTCTAAAATTTGAAGCCTTTTGCTTTTGAACAAGGCTTCTTGCCGGAGCAATTTCTTTATTCAGTCCCGGGTTATGAAACGTTGCAATGGACAGCCTTTCTTTCTCCATGTTCACCACCTCCCGATGCTTGATGCTTCGGTATGTCCAGTTCGTTATGATCTACATTATCAACACCAAACACAAGAATCAAGGTCAAATCACCAAGCCTATCAGGGTTTGGCCGGACCAATTAAATTGGGGTATTACTTCATCAAAACATGTCTTTTTACAGTACATTGATACCACATGCTCTTTGGCTTACCTCTAAAACATCTCCAACTTTGACAATGAAAGCATCTGGGAGAGGTTTGACAAAAACCCACTTGCCATCTTTCTTGATTTGGAGACCGTCAACTTCATTCACCTGCAGAAGTATGGTGAGTGTGACCGCATCGGAATGCGGAGTTAAACCGGTAACTTGATTAGGCTGTGGACATGGCGGATAGTAATTCATCCTCATACTATGCATCATATCATCACCAAATATTTCTTCTACCTCCTCTGGTTTGATCTGCAGGGCTTTCGCCATTTTCGCTATTAAGATCTTAGCTATACTCTTCACTTGAGCGGAATACATCTCTAATGTATATCTGAAGAACGTAAACAAAAATGTAAATAGAGAGACCTTTTAGAGTTAATTGAAAATTGATTTTGGTTTATGTAAAACCTAAAAGGAAGAGGTAGCTTGGGGAACAAGTGAGGCTTGCGTAGTTGAACAGAATGCAGTATAAGGAAGAACAAATCTGCCCAGTCAATTTATGATCTTCTGAAACTACAAAAGCTTGTCCAAACCCTTCCATCACCTTTGGTTGCTGCCACAGTTTTTTTTTCTCTTCCATGGGAAGGTTGAAGAAATCTTGAATCTCTGACTTTGTTTTGTCCAATAAACTTGGGTCTATTCCATGGTTTACAAGCTGTAGATGACAGTAAAGACATGACCACAATGATAAATTTTGAAACACAAAATGTTATACTCCATTTTGGGTTTAACATGATAATTTGGCCATATGGATATAGACTCTTGCTTTCGCCCATTTGAATACCCGGAGAGAGGGTTTATCTGTGGGTTACACCTTTTCCAGATGATTAGTCTGGACCCTTCCATATCTATAAATAAAATAAAAATTAATAAGAACAGTAATGTTTTGTAAGAAAAGAGTTATTTTAGTAAATTATGAGATTTGCATGAAAAAAAAAAGTCTAACTTCGGTTATTGTGTAAGTAGTAAAGTTTGAGACTTTGCCTGGAAAAAACAATATTCTTTGCAAGCAAAGTCGAGTTTCTCAACCTCAGAGTCCACGACGGTCGAAGAACACAAACGTTTCATGTCGATAATTGGGATCTCGGTTATGAGACCAGAATCATCGGCGAGTACTTCAGTTTTGTCTTGCTCGTACCGGACATACCTGGGAGGAACGGTCGTGATCATCTTCTTCTTAACCATTTCTTGAACCGAAGGAACTATAAAAGAGCTCCACTGGGTTTCTTCTTTGGCTTCCATGAGTCCATGACGGATATCTTCTTGGATGAAACAGAAATAATAGTTAGATAAAGCTAAAAGCCAATAGCCTCAAATATTCAAGTAGGACTTTCGTCTCAAAAATTCAAATTGGAGCCCCTAGGGCCTAGGCGGTGCGTGAAAGTGAGCTATGCCACATAACTAGTTAACATCGCAACGTCTATCACCACGTTCATCACTCCATGATGTCATGTACATATATTCAATTTCACGCTAACAGTTATTTGATTTACGATGAAACAAAAAAGTTATTTGATTAACTAATTTGAAGAGGAGATTATTTTTTTCTTGGGCGGTTTTTAATAAATTCAGCATAACTATTTTCACGTTAATATGCTTTTAAATTTCGCCTATTTTATAATACTTATTATTTTAATTTGAAATTTCAATACAAAACTTCTATGTAATTTAATTTTTAGTTTTTTTCTTTTAACAAAAAAAATATTTTATTTAACAATTCAATTGACTAACAGTACATAATAGATTTAAATTCAAATTATCTAAATTACAAGAAAAATAACAAAATAGATACTAAAAAACCACCAAATACCAACACAAAAGTTGATGCAATTAACTAAGCAGTCATGCAGCCAACGACGCCATAGCGAGTGGTCGGAAAAACAAGAAACAAAGCACTACAAACAATTCCGACCATTAATGGAAAACTCTCCATAACTTGATCAATCTCTTTCTCTTTCCCTGGAAACAAACATCCGGTAATTCTTCGATCCGAAAACGCAATCGCCATAAACACCAAAACGCTCATCACCGCATGCACAAAGTCATTAACGTTCAACTTATACCTCTCATCCGTCACCGGAATCTCTGCCTCCGCAATCACATCTCCGCCTCCAAACTCCGGTGGTGGCGGGTTCATGAACACCGCGAGTCCACGTGGCGTCACGAAACCGTAATAGATTTTCCCATCGGAGGCTTTGAAACTGTCAGTGAAATGAAAGAAGAAGCAAGACATTGCGCATAGAAGCAAAAGGAGATGAATCATGAGTGTGTTGATTCCGTTACAGTCTCCGTCACGGTAGATTGACGGAATAATCAGTTCGAACATCAAGAGAGTTCCTGTCGGAAGGAAATTGACGAGCATTGATGTCTTCGAAACTGTTTTTTGAACTCCTTGCGCCACGATCCGACGTTTTCGACCTCTTCCTCCTCCGGCAGGAAACGAAGGAAGTGAAGATATTGAGACGGGTTTTGGCGAACGAGACGGTGGTGGTGATGGTTTTTGCGGCGGAGTTGCCGTCATATAAACTCTGATTCCAACGCTTTTCTCTGTTTTCTCCATTTTTTTCTGTGTTTTGTGATTAAACGGTTTTCGTCTGTAGTTTTATAGAGAATGAGAGTTTTGTAATTATATTTGTTTTGAAAATCACGGCGGTTATTATCTTATTAACGGTTATGTAAATAGAGTGTCATCCCATTACAGTTTCTGTGGAAAAACAGAGTATACAGACGACAAGACCAGTTGGAGAAGACATGGTTTCTTGGAGTACAAGTCACCACTTCCTTTAGACTCTCATAACATCGAGATAAGCTTTCCCGTCCAGTTGACGGGAAAAAAATCCATTCAGGTAGTCTTTAGTGGTCACACTTTTGAAAATTGCAGCCTTTTGCCTTTCAACGAGGCTTTTCACAGGACCAATGACTTTATTTAGTCCTGGAATGTGAAAAGACGCAACAGACAACCTCTCTTTCTCCGAGTTCACCACCGCACGATGCTCGATGCTTCGGTATATCCCGTTCGTTATGATCTGCATTCCCAACACCATCATCAAAACGCATTTACAATTACAGATGTTGTGGTAGACTAAAAGTCTGGTCTTTTTCAAGGTCAAATCAGGGTTGATGCGCAAGATTGAGCCATACCAAGTCGTCTCAATATAATATATGAATTACCTCTAAGACGTCTCCAACATTAACAATGAAAGCATCTGGGAGAGGTTTGAGACGAACCCATTTCCCATCTTTTTTTATTTGGAGACCTTCAACTTCGTTTAACTGCAACAGTATGGTAAGTCCATCCGCATCAGAATGAGGAGTTAGACCGAGAACCTGGTCAGGTTGTGGACACGGCGGGTAGTAATTCATCCTCATATTCTGCATCATATCATCATCAAACATTTCTTCTATTTCCCCTGGTTTCATCTTCAGAGCTTTCGCCATTTTTGCTAATAAGATCTTGGTTATGCTCTTTAATTCAGCGGAATACATCTCTAATGTATCTCTGAAGAACCAGAATAAACAAAATTTAAACAGAGAAGGGTTTTGTGGAGTTAGTTGAGAAAATGCTAAAACAGATTGATGCAAAACCTTAAGGGAAGAGGTAGCTTGGGAAACAAGTGAGGTTTGCGTAATTGGGAAGGTTGCGTTGTAAGTACAAACAAATCTGCCCAATCGAGTTTCTGATTTTCTGAAACCACAAAAACTTGTCCGAAACCTTCCATCTCGTCTGGTCGCTGCCACAACTTCTTCTTTTCTTCCATGGGAAGGTTGAAGAAATCTTTAACCTCGGACTTAACTTTGTCTAAGAAACTTGGGGCTATTCCATGGTTTACAAGCTGTAGATGACCATAAAAATATATGACAAATAGGCTTAAGTTCGATGATATTTTTTTGTTTCAAACAGTAAGTCCACATGAGGGTTAGATCACTTTAAAATATATATTGTGCACATAACAGTTAGATCACTATATCCTGCACTACAATGTTATCATTATATCCGTGAACATAAACAAACATAAATAAAAATTGATATGCGTCTACGAAATTTACCTGGAAAAATCCCCACTGTTTGCAAGCGAAATCGAGTTTCTCAACCTCAGAATTCATGGCGGTCGAAGAACACAAACGCTTCATGTCGATGATTGGGATCTCGGTTATGAGACTAGAACCATCGGCGACTTCAGTTTTGTCTTCATCAGAGCGGACATATCTGGGAGGAACGGTCGTGATCATATTCTTGTTAACCATCTCTTGAACAGAAGGAACTACAATAGAGTTCCATTGGTTTTCTCCTTTGGCTTCCATGACTCGGATGAAACAGAAAGTATGATGTACGTAGATAAAGCTTAAAAGCAAAGTCTATTTGATTTATGGAAGGACTATTTTTGGTTCTATGTGAGCATGTCGGTAAAAGTACAATGAATGATCGCACTTACCCATCAAAAGTTTAAGTTCAAGGAAGCGGTTCGCACTTCACGTCACTCAATTTTTTTTTTCTATTAACCTTAGATTTTCCGTAATTTAGTGTCTCTTATACGTATACATACACAAATGATCTATGGACGATATGTAAATTAAATGGTATTTTCAATATATTGACACATTGTTTTCATTCATTTAATGAGGATTTTCCTCTGAAAATTCAAATTGGAGCTTGAGTAATCTCATTCCTCATTTTTTTTGGTGTGATTACCATTTTGAAGTCACATATGGATTACAAAGTCAATTGATTAGCGAGAATAATGAAAAAAGCCCCATATATATATGCGGTGCATAAGAGTGAGCCACATAAACCAATGTCCCAAAACATCGCAACGCGGTAATAAACTCTGTCACCACGTTGAGGCCCACTCATCACTCCCATGATGTCTTCATGTGCAAATATTCAATTTTGAGTTGTATTCCTTTTTCTTATTCACATTAATTCTCACAGTTATTATATAATTTTCCTAACGCCTACAAAAATACACTCCGAATTAACATTATTTTAACATCTTTCAAATAAATTCAAAACAAAAAAATTTAGTTAGATGTTTCATTATATTTTTACACAAAACCAAAGTGAATTCTTGAAAATTTATTATATTTTGTATATTAAATAAAAATTGACTAGTGAAACTGCGTCGAAAAGGCCACCGTGGTTTAAAAGTCCAAAATTGACAAAACGCGCACATAAAGCTGTGAACCAACCATGAACCAGCTAACGCTCTCGGGTCCGTAAATTCGAAAGAACATAAAGGGTATATTCGTCAATCTAAGTTGCATATATTTACTCGATTCAGCGACCCTTTCTTCTCCAAGAGCTTAGCTGCTGAGTTCTCATTTTCTTTCCTTTAGAAGAGTGAAGACCCCTTTGAATTTATTCTTTCCTTTGGTCTCACATTCCTCAAAATCTCTAGGCCTTTAGTCTCATTTCGTTATCCTGAAAAATCTCAAGGTAAGGGTTTTGAATTTCCCAGAATTGCGCGATTGTTGCATGATCATTTTGCTTCACTGCTGTTTTTTTCTTTCTTCTAGTTGTTTTAAACTTCGAACTTGCTGTGTTAGTTGATTTCGTAGATATTTCCTTACTTCCCCAAGTTCCAACAATCTCAGAATCGAGATTTTGCTGGGTTTATTGATTCCAAGTTTGCTTCTCTGATCTGGATCTGCGGTTTTAGCATCATAAGTAGCTAAATTTTTGATGAGTTGATTACTTGGTGTTGCTGATATATTTAGGTTTGGTATTAGTTAGATCTGATGATTTGAAACACTAATCTCGATCATTACTTATTCAATCGGCAGATTCGGATTCTTCTATGCATTGTTTTCGTCGAAATTTGTGAATGATCAACTCTATTCATTTGATTAATTTTTATCCTCCTTGTTTTAAATTCAGGAACTTTGGTTTTTTTAATGGCTTCATACACTCCCAAGAACATTCTTATCACTGGAGCCGCCGGTTTCATTGCTTCCCATGTCGCTAACAGACTCATCCGGAGCTATCCGGATTACAAAATTGTTGTCCTTGACAAGCTTGACTACTGTTCGAATCTGAAGAATCTCAATCCATCAAAACAATCTCCCAATTTCAAGTTTGTGAAAGGTGATATCGCCAGTGCTGATTTGGTTAACTACTTACTCATCACTGAAGGCATTGACACCATCATGCACTTCGCTGCTCAGACTCATGTGGACAATTCGTTTGGTAACAGTTTTGAGTTCACCAAGAACAACATTTATGGTACTCATGTTCTTCTCGAGGCTTGCAAAGTGACTGGACAGATTAGGAGATTTATTCATGTGAGTACAGATGAGGTTTATGGAGAGACTGATGAGGATGCTGTTGTTGGTAATCATGAGGCTTCCCAGCTTCTTCCAACGAATCCTTACTCTGCAACAAAAGCTGGAGCTGAGATGCTTGTTATGGCGTATGGTAGATCGTATGGGCTTCCTGTTATTACAACGCGTGGGAACAATGTTTATGGACCCAACCAGTTTCCAGAGAAGCTGATTCCTAAGTTCATTTTGTTGGCCATGAGGGGGAAAGTTCTTCCTATCCATGGGGATGGCACAAATGTTCGTAGCTACCTTTACTGTGAAGATGTTGCTGAGGCGTTTGAGGTTATTCTTCACAAGGGAGAAGTAGGCCATGTTTACAATATTGGTACCAAGAAAGAGAGGAGAGTGAATGATGTTGCTCAAGACATCTGTAAACTCTTCAACATGGACCCTGAGGCAAACATCAAGTTTGTGGAGAACAGACCTTTTAATGACCAGAGGTACTTCCTTGATGATCAGAAGCTTAAGATCTTGGGATGGTCAGAGAGGACCACCTGGGAAGAAGGGTTGAAGAAGACAATGGAATGGTACACACAGAACCCGGAATGGTGGGGTGATGTTTCTGGAGCATTGCTTCCCCACCCGAGGATGCTGATGATGCCTGGTGGGAGACACTTTGATGGGTCTGAAGAGAACGCTGGAGCAGTCTCTTTATCTGCAAACTCAAGTCAGAGCCAGATGGTGGTTCCGACACCAAGAAGCAGTGGCTCCTCCCAAACCCCTTCACTGAAATTTTTGATATATGGTAAGACAGGATGGATTGGGGGTTTGCTTGGACAGATTTGTGAGAAGCAAGGAATTGCTTTTGAGTATGGGAAAGGGCGACTTGAGGATCGATCATCCCTCTTGCAAGATATTCTGAATATTAAGCCTACCCATGTCTTCAATGCTGCTGGTGTAACCGGAAGGCCAAATGTTGACTGGTGCGAGTCTCACAAAACCGAGACAATCCGTGCCAATGTAGCAGGCACTTTGACTCTGGCTGATGTCTGCAGAGAGCACAGCCTCTTGGTGATGAACTTTGCTACTGGTTGTATATTCGAATACGATGAAAACCATCCGTTAGGTTCAGGCATTGGCTTCAAAGAAGAAGACACACCAAACTTCACTGGTTCTTTCTACTCAAAAACCAAAGCCATGGTAAGGTTCAATTATTTCATTTACACTATAAGGTTTCATGTTTACTTACATATGCCTATCTTCTAAAACTGATGTTGTTGTGAACAATCATAGGTCGAGGAGCTACTTAAGGATTTTGATAATGTATGCACTCTAAGGGTTAGGATGCCAATTTCATCTGATCTAAACAACCCGAGAAACTTCATCACCAAGATTTCCCGGTACAACAAAGTAGTGGACATCCCAAACAGCATGACTGTGCTGGACGAGCTTCTTCCAATCACGATAGAGATGGCGAAAAGAAATCTGAAAGGGATTTGGAACTTCACCAACCCTGGAGTTGTGAGTCACAATGAGATCCTAGAGATGTACAGAGACTACATCGACTCAGACTTCAAATGGGCAAACTTCACACTAGAGGAACAAGCTAAGGTCATCGTGGCTCCTAGAAGCAACAACGAGATGGATGCATCTAAGCTCAAGAAAGAGTTTCCTGAATTACTCTCAATCAAGGAGTCTCTGATCAAATATGTTTTCGAGCCCAACAAGAGAATTTGAGGTAATATAACTTTATCTCAGTTTTGTGATTAGTTTCTCCTCTAAGTCTTAAACCAAAAGCAACAAGCTTTGCCTTTAGGTTTTATCCATTAAGGGGTATATCTAGTTTGGATTGTTATATGTTTTTGTTTTGTTGGTATTGTGTTCATGTTCCACATTTGATAGATAAAAACTAGATTTGTTTATTATTTGCTGATAATATATTTATATTACAAATTCAAGATTTAATAAGGTTTACAAACGGTTAAATCCAAGACCTATATTTTTTCTTACATGCCGATTAGCTCAGAGTCTCCAATTTCCAATTCCTTTCTCCTGACAGAATTAATCCAGCGTTTCAAATTTTCGTCTGTATTGCGAGTCTGATGTAATTGGCTATCAGAAAATGAGTCAGTCATTGTTGTTGTTGTATCTGCAACTGCAAGCTGGCTTAGCAAATCTACAACTTTGCGAGATGAGTCAATGAAATATCGAGCTTTTGTATGCGACTGTACAATGGCTGCAGAGAAGTAATTATCTTTCTTGAGGTCAAGAACGCTCGATGAAACCTTCTTCTTCTGTAGGGAGTGATTAATTGACTTCGACCTAGGTTCATAAGATAACTTGGGCGACAAGATTTCTGATTCGAAGAATGTGTAAATATCTTCGTCCTGTCACATATAATCGACCCATTTGCATCAAAACCCCAATGGATCAAATCTATATTCTGATTAGTCATTAGTAGACCTAATAATAGAAGCTTTACCTTCTTTAAGAACTAACCACTGCAAAATACAAAATCAATCGGTGTAGTCATAGATTTTTTGTGCACAATTTCTCCCAAAATACTATCAATTGCTGCACCCTAGAAACAAATTAGAAAGAACATAGAAGATTGAAAAAAACAATTTGCATCAATATAATCTAATATCGAATATTGTATAAGAGGAGGATAAGAAATGAGAAGCATTTTAGTTACCTTAGTCTCACCCATGGCATGGACTTCGACAGAATGGTTTCCTCGAACAACATCAACTGATGCATTAGAGATTGGTCCTGCCCATAAGTATCGTAACATGTCTCTAGCTTGTGCTCTCCCAAATTCAACATCTTACAAAAAAGAGTTAGGAAAATGGAAAATTTAACAAAAATATCAAAAGTGTTACGAAGAAAAAAAAAAGGGATTATTCTAAATCACCTGCATATTCATAATTCCATACAAGTGAAATCTCGCTTGCTTTGAAGAACAATCTTGGAGTTCGATCAGTGAAGTACTTAAAAACATTCTACAATATACAAAACAATTAACCCATACAAGATTTCAAAAATATATATAGGAAAATCATCCATTCTGATTTATAAAAAAAAAAAAAAAAAAAAAAAAAAGGAAAACACTAACCTTTGCACCATCGACCCAATCAAGGTTCATGTTTTCAGGCAGATTTGTCACCCATTCTCCAGTGGTATGCCTTAAGAACATTCCATTTTCCGCAGCCAACCATATATTATACTCTCCAAAAATCTGAATATTTAAGTGCCACATCAGTCACAAAATAGATATATATATAAATGTGTGATAAATAAACAAAAATGAAAAGAAAGACATTAGTAATACTTGATCTAAGATGTTTCTGCCAGTTCTACTCAATACAACTACTGTTGTTTTTGGATCATTGCATAGTGCTTCCAATGTCCCTTTAACCTCTGGGTTGAGTTTAAGATCCATTTCCTTAGTTCTCCTATGCATTGGCTCAGTGAGTGTTCCAAAGAAACCCTGAAACATATTTTGCACAGTTTATTTATTAAAACTAGGTAAACACAAAGACATTAAACTCTAATCTCCCAAACCTAGCTTAATTAACTACCAAGATTATCAGTCTATTCTTAGACTGCGAATATCGTTGAATCACATCTTGTTGTGGAAGCTCATGTGGGATTTTCATAATTTGCATCTCGGATTCAGCGTAAGTGTCATTGAGTTCACTGCATAGAGGATAAACATAACCTTAGCATAAACAAACTCTAAAAGAGAATTCATATTTTAGAAAAACTATATATATATACCTCATGAAATCATCTCCCCAATTTTTTAGCAGAATGAATTTTCACATACTGAAAATTAACTCTATGTCTTATCTCCCTATCTTGAGCTGGCATATTTAGAGCTTCTTTAATGGCAGAAGAAACTTCTGTAACATTCCAAGGATTTACCAGAAGAGCTCCAGCACCAAGAGACTGTCCAGCTCCTGCAAACTGTATTAATTATACGTAAAAGTCAATAATTTTGAACATTAATCAAAATGTTAAGATTCAAAATGCAATTAATTATTTTGTCACCTCACTGAGAACAAGAACCCCTTTTTTGGCCTCTTGGCAAGCAACAAATTCATAACTAACAAGATTCATTCCATCTCTCAAAGAAGTTACAAGCATTACATCTAAAGATAACAAAAATTAACTTATCAAGCAAGTTATATAAAGAACTGTAACAAAATGATCATAATGTGTAATTAATTACCTGCAATCGCGTAAAAGTGCACATAAGTAGTTGAAGTTAACAGAACAATCCTAACAGAGAAAATGAGAGAAAAAATATATCAAGAAACTAAGAAAAAGTATATAATTCCTGACAACATAAATAGATAGAGAAAGCAAACAAACCAGGTGATGAATTGGAAGAGAAGAGACAGAACCAAAATGACCATTAATTCTTCCAACTAGTCCATGAACTTGGGTTTTAACCTTTTGATCTGTATATTAAACACAAAATCATCAGAAAACTGATGACCTATATGATTTACTTAAGAAGCAAAATAGAATAGATTATATGGAGCTTTTACATTCAGGGACACCATTTCTTGTTGGCACTGCAATTTGCACTAGCACAACTTTATGAAGTCAATTCGGATTTTCTTCCAGAAATTTCTCAAATCCAAGATACTTTTGTGGAATCCCTTTGATCATATCAAGACGATCAACACCTAATATCACCTTTCAACACAAAAATTATCATGTAAAAATATTTTCGTTGTGACTAATGACATCAAAAAGGTTGTAAGAAAATGTTACCTTTTTGCCAGAAAATCTCTCTTTAAGCTCATTCATTTGTTGTATGACTTCAGGGAGCTTACATGTTCTTATAAACCGGTCAGGGTCTATTCCAATGGGAAACTGAAATCCCCAAAAAAAAAAAATCAGAGAGATTAGTTATTGCTATGATGTGATGATTTGAGTTATAGAAAACATTGTAAAATATTTGTAAATGAAGTCATACAACAGCTACTCGAGTGACTCTGCCTTGATCCACAATTCCTTCATGTGTTCCTTCAACTCCAAGAATTTGAGTGCATGTACTTACGAAATGTCTTGCAAAATCATGTGTGGAAACTGAAAAAAAAAACATATACAAATTTTACTTTTTTGATCCATATCAAAATGATCCCTAACCATATATATATGACATTGTTAGAGTTAAACTTTACCCAAGTAAATCAGCTGTAAGAACCGAACGAAGAAGCTCTGATCGCGAGGGCAATGTTTTTTAGACCTCAGAGGAAGGAAATGGTGAATGGAGAAACCATCCAACTTTGATTTGACTGTTGTATTCTTTAAGGTATTGAGGAAGAAACATGAGATGATAATCATGGCACCAAACAATATCTCCTTCTTCATAGTTGTCTATTATGACATCAAGAAACAATCGATTTGCTTTCTTGTATGCATCATATTGTGTTTGGGAAGTTTTGTTTGTGTCATGATGATCATCTTGTGGAAGTCCCATGTGATGAAGAATTGGCCACAAAATACCATTGCAATAACCATTGTAGTATTGATCAAAAACCTCTTCAAGGAACACAGGAATACTCTTCTGCAAATAGAAAAAAAAAAAGAAAGAGTAATCATCAAATTTGGTGAAAAGTTCATAGGAGTTTCCATCTCAAAACATAATTTTCTTTTTATTTACAATTGTTATTTAAAACATAATAACTAGTTTGATTATGAAACCATGTGAATCGTATCTGTGTCCGGTCTCAAAAAATAATTGAACAGTTTTTTCTTTTTTCTTTCTTTCATTCGACTCTCATAATATGTAAATATTTGTAACCGCTAATATGTCAATATATTTTTAAAAATTTTACTAGGAGTATTAGAGATATGTTTCGATCAAATTTATACCATCTCAGCTAGAGCTTTAGAAAGTGCATTTTTTCCGACTTCATCATACACATCAACTCCAGGCCATCCGACCCATTTGGTATCAAATTGAGCTGTCACACCTTCAAGACATAACACCAATCAAAATTATTATTGGTTAAAAAAAGTTATTGTTAATGTTTATATATATGTCTCATGACTTGCCTAGAAGACCACTGACTAAACCACCAGGACTCATTTCCAGAAACCAAGAATTTTCCCCGGTTCTCTTAGCAGAAACCGGAAGCCGGTTAGCCACCACAAGCAGTTTTGGCCTTTCACCACATGCAGGCGTCATCTTCTTTCAAGATTCGTAAAGCACTTGTCACACTAATTAACGATCTGCAGAAGTTTTGTCTTACAAGCAAGTCAGGCTTTATATAAAAGCTGAGTAAATTGAGAATATGTTCTTGTCTTCCTGCAAATTTATAGGAAGTCTAAGATTCAACCTTTTTCGCAAAGTGTCTAAGATTCAACCTTTTCGCAAAGTGTCTATGATTCAACTTTTGGGGGGGGGGGGGGGGGGGAATATGATCTAGTAATGTGGTCTAATCTTTTCTTGAGTACATCTGATTAGAAGATATTAATTACCTTTTCTTGATCTTGGTAATTTTCTTCCCAAAAGGTCATGATTTTAATCAATAAATAATATTATTTAAATCGTTTGGCATTAATTCTATAACAAGTTAAAAACATGTGTCAGTTTATTTATAAAGTTTCCTCATACTCATATTTCCAGCAATTACCTAACTTACATATATAGTTTACATGTGCATCTTTTACTATGACTTTATTCAATAAAAGATCAGAAACTTTTAATATGCTTTTTTTTTGTTAATGGATACCTTTTAATATGCTTGTTTAACAAAAAAAAAAAAAGAAACTTTTAATATGCTTTATCCAGTAAAGTATTTGAAAGCTGACCACTTGGCATTTTATTTATAAAGTATGTATCTTATATAGTTTTTTCCAATCACAATGTATTTATGTGTATCTATTAATTAATATGGTTTTATATAAGACATTAGTGGGATAAAGTAATAATATACTCCAGATATAGTATTTGTTAATATAAAAAAGGCAAATATAGTAGATGTAATAAAAGAGGTACCAAATATAGTATTTGTTAATAACTAAAATTTCTGACTCAAGTACGCACTTATCCCAAATATGTAGATAGAATTAAAGTTGTAAACTTTTTCCAACGATTGCATATTTACCACCTTTTTCTTACACGAATACGTTCATTGTTTAACTTTTATTCTAAAAAACTATTTAAAACAAAAAAAAATCCATAAATGAAATTAAAAAGTAGTGGGATTTAGTCTATTAATATATGTAAAATATTATGTTAATTATTATAGTTTCCGTTTGAAGGTTTATTTATTTATTAATCATTTAAACAATTTCTCTAATTATAATAATTTTATTTAATGTGTTTCTTACATGTTTATTTTTGGGCCCAACCCCAAAAAGCTTCACATTGTGGCCCAATACAAAAGCTTCACGCTGTAGCCCAAAAAGATTCACGTTGGGGAAAAAAAAAAAAAAAAAAAACTGCTTCCAGAAAAAAGAAGAACACTCCTTGACTCCTTGTTAAAACCTCAGAAGTCAGAACCCTTTCTGACACCAAAAACTAAGTTTTCCCGGAGGAAGATCCGTTTTTCCTGTCTCAATTCCTGTATCGTTCTTGCCAAGAGATGGATTTGGACCCAGATGATGTTTTCAGAGATGAAGACGAAGACCCAGAAAACGACTTCTTTCAGGTTTGACCTGGCTTTCTTCTGGGATTCTTAGACAATGCAACCCTAATCTTATATTTGGTTATTGAGTGTTTCATCTGTTTGTATGCGCAGGGAAAAGAGGCTTCCAAAGAATTTGTAGTCTATCTAATTGATGCTTCTCCCAAAATGTTCAGCTCCACTTGTTCCTCTGTGAGTATAGAAGAAAATAAATGAAATCAAATTTTATGTTTTTGATTATTTGAAAATTTGTTTGGTTAGGCGGCAAAAATTTCCCAAAATGTTTCCTCATAGTTGCTTACTGATGTTGACAGGAAGAGGACAAACAAGAAAGTCATTTTCACATTGCTGTTCGTTGCATTGCTCAGTCACTTAAGGCTCATATTATCAATCGCTCAAATGATGAAATAGCTATATGTTTCTTTAACACTGTAAGTTTCTCGATGAAACATTTTTTTTTTCTTTGTTTCTTTTGGGATTCTTCACTTATTTGTTTTGTTCAATTTTGTTGTTACTTGCAGCGTGAAAAGAAGAATCTTCAGGACCTAAATGGTGTTTATGTCTTGAATGTTCCAGAAAGAGAGTGTATTGACCGTCCAACAGCGAGGTTGATTAAAGACTTTGATCTCATCGAAGGTTGGTGCCGATTACCTTGTATCTTTACAAGTTTTAACTTCTTTTTTTTTTATGCTCTAGTACATTATTCTTTTCCAGTTTAGAGTTTCAAATCCCTTTCTTAGCAATCACTCTAGTAAGAAGAGAACTTACATGTTTGAATCAAAATCTAGAATGGTTGAGCAAGCTTTAAGAGCCTGAGATCTCAATGGTAGTTCTCAGACTGATTCAAAGATTGAAGAGTAGAGTAGTGTGCTGAAAAATAGTTACTTTGTTGTTTGGTCGTATATGTATGTGTTTTTGTACGCATAAAGTTTCTAAGGGGGAATGTATATTTTGGGTGCAGAATCATTTGATAAGGATATTGGCAGTCAAAATGGTATAGTCTCAGATTCTCGAGAGAATTCACTTTATAGTGCTCTCTGGGTTGCACAAGCACTACTGCGCAAAGGGTAATGATCTAATTTCATTTATTGATTTTGTGCCAAGTCTGTTAATATGCATTACAATTTGGTCTGTAGTCTGATCCCTGCGTTGGTAATATTCTAAACAAAAACATATTTAGATCTTCAAAGACAGCAGATAAGCGCATATTTCTATTCACTAATGAAGATGATCCTTTTGGAAGTATGAGGATCTCTGTAAAAGAGGATATGACAAGGACTACGTTGCAGAGAGCTAAGGTAGTTTAGTTCCAACCCTTAATAAGATCTGAGTTACAATGAAATCTATTCAAAGGAGCTCCTTGGTTATCAAATTATAAAAGGACTAATGGGTTTTACCTTTTTCTGCTTTTTGGTGATTCCTTAAGGATGCACAAGACCTTGGCATCTCAATCGAGCTTCTTCCCCTCAGTCAACCTAATAAGCTATTCAATATAGCTCTCTTCTACAAGGTTAATCTCTTAACCATCTACTTCTTGTGTTGACATTATAAGCTGGGGCCTATATATGCAATTTTATTAAATTTATATTTCCAGGATTTAATTGGATTAAACAGTGATGAGCTTACAGAGTTCATGCCATCAGTTGGACAAAAGTATGTTCTTTCATTCTTTATTGCCTGTTGAAATTCTTTATATATGTGTTTGTCATTCCATTGCTTATAGCATCCGAGTACTACACTCGGAAAAAAGCAGTGATGGTTTTTTGAGAAGTTTCAAGACTTTAAAAACACCACTTCGTAGCTTTTCTCTTTAATTTGAATTTGGCTTATAGGGATTCACAGAATTAGTTGACTTTTTTTTTTCCGAAATGCATCTATTGCAGGTTAGAGGACATGAAGGACCAACTGAAGAAGCGTGTACTTGCCAAGAGAATAGCAAAAAGAATTACGTTTATGATCTATGATGGCTTGTCTATTGAATTGAATGGTTATGCTTTGCTACGTCCGGCTATTCCTGGCAGCATAACCTGGCTTGATTCTACTACTAATCTTCCTGTGAAGGTAATTTAACAGACAAGCTCCTTCAATTGAATAGAAAGCATCTGCCTTTACTCGTCTTTCATTACAAGTGAACCACCTTTCTTTTCAGATCAAATCTGTCCACTTTTTTTTTATATCATGAAGCAAGAATTTTCCTTGACATCTATGTTTTGGTGTTTATAAGCTCTATCTTTCCTAGATGTATGGTCTATGTTTTAAGCACCATGTGCGGGCTTGTCTGCAGGTGGAAAGATCATATATCTGTACGGACACTGGAGCGATAATGCAAGATCCTATACAACGGATTCAGCCTTACAAAAAGTAAGCCTCTGAATAGTACCCTGATTTGGTTTTCTCTGAACATAGAAGCAATGGTCGTTACCTGTTAGTTATGTCTAAATTTCCAATATCATTTCAAAAATACATTTAATAGGAAGAAATTATGAGAGAAAAGTCTTTCTTGGCAATCATGAAGTTTAAAGTTCACTCTACTCGATAACTTAAACATATTTTGAGCCCCCACTCTTTCTTGTCCACTAGGAGTTGGCTTTAATTTTGTCGTTCTCCTTTCTAGTCAGAATGTCATGTTTAACGAGGGAGAGCTATCCCAACTAAAAAGAATCATCTCAACTGGACACTTAAGACTGCTGGGGTTCAAGCCACTTAGTTGCCTCAAAGATTATCACAATATGAAGCCTTCTACATTTCTCTATCCATGTGATAAGGTACCTGCTTTTCATTTATCCAATGGCTGCTGCTAATTTTCTTGTAGTTGTTCATCATTTTTGGAACTTGGAAGAGCAAAGAATCTCAGTTTGGTGCTGAAATTGTTTATCCAGATTTGGACTTTCTCAGAGTTATAGATCTTATTTTGACATATAGCTGAGAAGTTATGAGCAAGTGACTTGAATTACATTTTCACCTCATTAATCTTGTAAAACAGTCGTGTATCATGGGAACTCTTACTTTTGATAGCTAACTTATGCAGGAAGTTATAGGGAGCACTCGTGCATTCATTGCCTTGCATAGATCCATGATACAGCTTGAACGGTAAGCACATTGGATATATAATTCTGTGAACTTGAGGTTGAATATAACTTCTGGATTTAAGATGGACTATTACACTCTAGCACTTGCTGTGATATACTAACCATATAAATATTGTATCCTCTTGTCTTGCAGTTTTGCTGTTGCATTTTATGGTGGCACTACACCTCCAAGAATGGTTGCGCTTGTAGCTCAGGTGAGAAAACTACTACAAGATCTTTCTTCCACATAACTATATTTCATCTTGATGTTTAGCTTTATTTCCTCTTTGATTTGTGCTTTGTTCAACAACCTACTCAAATATATTTTCTTAACCCAAACAGGATGAAATCGAGAGTGATGGTGGTCAAGTGGAGCCACCAGGGATGAACATGATATATCTTCCATATGCTAATGATATTAGAGATATCGAAGAGGCAAGAAAGATAAGCCTTTGAAAAGTTACTTGGTTCCAACATTATTCATGTATGTTAAATTTTGACTAGTTGGTGGATATTTGGCAGTTGCATTCAACACCTGGTGTAGCTGCTCCTCGCCCATCAGATGATCAGCTTAAAAAGACATCAGCTCTAATTCGACGTCTTGAGTTAAAAGACTTTTCGGTTTGCCAATTTGCTAATCCAGGTATGTTCAGTGCTCTACTAGTCTTGATTCTATATATAGAGATTGAAGTCTCTCTTTGTTGCAGCTTTGCAGAGACACTATGCAATCTTGCAAGCCATTGCACTGGATGAACACGAGCTCCATGAAACCAAAGATGAAACACTTCCTGACGAAGAAGGAATGAAAAGGTTTTCAAACTCTCTGTTTTAACATTCCATCCATAAGCAAAGGACAAAAAAGTGTTGGGATCTTATTGAATGAGCCTTTTTTCGTCGTAGATCTGGAGTTGTAAAAGCAATAGAAGAATTTAAGCAGTCAGTTTACGGTGATGACTCTGATGAAGGAAGTGACTCTGGGCCAAAGGAGAAATCAAAAAAGCGAAAAGCCGGTGATGCAAGTGATGGAAACTATGACTTTATAGAGCTTGCAAAATCTGGAAAGGTGAATGCAACATGCTAAACATTGAATTAGATCTCTGCTTTTTAGATTTCTTCTATACTTAAAACAAATAATCTTCCATTTTCTATATTCTTTGGTTAGCTGAAGGACTTGACTGTGGTCGAACTGAAGACATATTTGACTGCCAACAATCTTCCCCTCAGTGGGAAGAAAGAAGTTCTGATCAATCGGATTCTGACTCACATTGGTAAGTAATCTTAACCGTGACTTATAACTCCGGCTAGATAAACTACGTTTCAGTTTGTGGTATTGATAAGCTTGTCGGTTTTTGATGAGAACCGGACCCGGTTTCATCGTTTTGCCTCACCCACATAGCTTTTGAAAGTGTAATAGAGTCTCTTTTGAGTTTTGAGTAACCACTAACGAGGTCAAGTATGTAATGAATTGTTATCTTTGTTCTAACTTAATGGTTTATTAATTAAGTGCTGACTGCAGTAGTGTTTTAACTGTTTATGTTTACTTATTGCATAAAATTCTTTACAATTCTCCATATTAATTAAATTACAAAAAAAAAAAAAAAAAAATTTATGAACCTTGAGCGATAAGATAGAAGTCAAAGATTACAACATTTTGGTATGAACGTAGTTTACTATTGATCAAATGTTCTTCTTTATGGGAAAATTATAAAGAACTTTTATGGACCTTTGTTTTAGCATTCTATCCATTTCAGTCCTCACATATTCATATCCAAACAAGAAAAACATAACCAAAATAAAACACACATGATTCCATAGAAGTTAGTAGGAATACAACATACACAAGCGAGCTTTCCTTGTCTCTTTCTTCTTACTTATTTTTAACGTCTCTACTTGGTTCTGATCAAGTTTGAAGGATCCCTTAGAACGTATTTAGGCAACTCGTACTTGGAACCTGCCAAAAATCAACATTTTGAACTACTGCTGCTACTTGTGAAAGAATTAAAGATTTATTTGATATTTTACCTTTTTCGTCGTAACAAATGGTGAGGTCAGTGTTCTGAACGATAACACCAGCACTCTCAATTATGGTTTGCGCAAGGGATATATCCTCCTCTTCTGCTGCAGCTCGTAACGCATCCCATATCTCTGTTTACATTATAAAAAAGAAAAATTAATTTTTTGGAAGACTTATATAGTAAAAGCATGTGATCTTCACCTTTCTTGCCTCCATAGTGAGGAGCTGTGTCCCAAAACTCCTCTCGCATCTGTGTTAGCTCAGCTCTTGATATTGGTTGAGGATGTTTCCATGCTTTTGGTCTTCGAATCTTTTCTTTTCTCCCTACAAACATACAATCACATCACAGACCTCGTTCAGAGATGCTCCTAGCAGTTTGATCAAATTAATGTTGTTGAATGTAAATCTACAAAAAATCTATAATTTCCCAACTTTGTTGGCCAAGAGAGTGAAAAATGATACCCTAGAAACTAAGAACAATCAAGAAGAAGAAAACATTAGATCAGATGTGTGGACGTTGGTCAGTTCTTGATTTTCTTCAATATCTAATCTTTCTTAACCACTAGAGATAAAGAGAGAGAGAGAGACTACCCTCTGTTATGGTTCTCGAACTAGAGCAACCCATTTTTAGTCTTCCTTCGCAAACGATAACATCAAACGCACATACCAAAATCAACAGAGCAGAGACAGAGATAGAGAACAGAGAGATGGAAAGATTAAGTTTTAAAGATTTGTAGACACAAAATATAAAGAGAGATATTTTCTGTGGGATAGGAGACAATGGGTTGCGTTATCTCGTGAATCACAAGGTTGCTCTATTTCTTCTTCTTCTTTTTTTTTCTCTCCATGATGTTTGGTCTGTTCAAAGTGAGATACTCGTGAGCCACAAAGCTGTGGTAGTTTGGAATTTCATCATCTATCTATTTATGGTTAAAGATAGGATCACACGTCAATATACTACATTTTATGGAATTATTCATACCATATATATAACATATTGTATGTTTTTTTTTTGTTTTTTTGATAAAGAACATATTGTATGTTGCACCAATTATCTCAAAGCCAAATCTTGGTGAATGTTTTTATTACTAGACACTTCTAATGAATCACTTCAAAAAACAAAGAAAACTTCTTGTGAATACAAAATAGTTATTTTTCATTACCTTAACACAAATTCAACTCATGTTTTACTTCAAAGAAAATAAATTTTATCTACTCTGAATCTACATGTCGTGTCGTTTCTTATTTATAGATGCGCACAGCATGTCGTTTAGAAAATACGGAAGTCGAAACTCATGCTGTTTCAATAGCAACGACTTGTACGCCGTTTCTAGTTTTGGGCTTTGGGCTAAAAGACTATGGGCCGTAACTATCCGCTTCTACCAAGTAGCTAACAGTGCGTTTCACTTATTTTTAGTAAATCAATATTTTTAAAAATTACCACAAATTAAAAAACATACATATATACAGATTGATTAAAAAAAATACAAATATAAATTTTTTAAAAATATATTTGGTATAGAACTGGTGAATGTATCCTAAACATATAACTTGATTGAAAAGCCTCCATCAAAAAAATATTCATATAAGTTGATTTCTCTTAGTGTTTTATTTTAAAATTATTATATAGTTTTGGAATTTTTCTTCTGCTGTTATTATAAAAAATAAGGATGCATACTTTTTACCTTTGTCTTTAACAAAAAATAATTTTTACCTTTGTAGGTAATATCAGTCGGTCAACAGGATTGGGTTATAATGGGCATAGTATATACATATTATTATGTGTATTGCAAGTTTAATTTTTAAGGAATAATATTTGGAGGCAATCTTTTATTTTATTCTGTGGTCATGTCAAATAAAGATGGCTGGTGTCTTAATTAAATCTACCAAGTAAAGTGAAGTATAATGTGATACATCATTATCAAAGAATATGAAGTGAAAACAGTGGGTTTTGTTCAAAGATGCACCAATATTATAAAAGTCACATTGTTACGATTCACATGCTGAAAATGAAATTAACGTGGTTTACAAGTTTCAAACAAGTCTATAGTAATGCAAATTTACCAAGATTTATATATATGATAATGACCCATTAAAAGATTTAAACTTAGCTTTGGTTCTGGAAGTAAAACACATCATCAACAGTTTTCATGATTTGAAACCACATTTCTCTGATAACGTAAACCAACCTTATCTTAGGTTTTGGAAGTAACACACATTATATAAATGTCTTATTCAACAGTTTTCATGATTTGGAACCACATTTATCTGATAACTTAATTCAACCTTTGATTTAACATTAGCGTGTCGTAGAATCTTAATTTATACCTACTAGTTTTGGATTATATATAACTCGATTCATATTTATATATATGATTTTTGTGTTTGATTAAGTCAAAATCAGGATTTATGTATTTTCAAATTTGATGGCACACTTATCTGACATAATATTACATATGAAATTCGTAGGAATTTCTTGATTTTCAAACCAAATATTTAAGGATCTAGGATTTTAACCATATTGTATGGATTTAACAATTTTAAAGAAAAAAAAACTAATAAAAGATATAACATGCATTGAATCTGTATTAAACTGATTAAGAAAATACAAAAAAGGAAAGTGAGAGAAGAGCTGCATTCAAAATAAAAAGTTAGTCCTTAAATAGTATAATCCCGGCGATGAGCAATAATGGTGTTCCTTATATTATTGCATGTCTATTTTCATGTTCCCTTTTTTCTTCTCTTTTGTCTTAAACTCTGAATCTATTCTATATTATGAAACAAAAACGTCAACGATACAGAGGAGGACGTCTCTTAAGTAATAATTACAAATATTTATGGTCAAATCATCAACTTTTGTTACAAAGATGCCAAAGCGAAACTTTTGAGTTATTGTTTACTTTCGAAGTTATATACATATAACTGTAGCTTGCTTCATGACGAATTTAATTTACTTACGCAAGCTATTTACATGGTCTCGACTATAGTGGGCACTAATCTTATGTTCATGTGAAAAACGTATGGTGCCAAAGTATGTCCCTTTAAATCTGTAGAAGTATTAGTATTTGGAGACTTGGAGTATATATTATAAACACCGCTGTGCAACTATTAGTCTACTAGTTTTTTATATATTATAAACAACAACAAATGTAATTGTTATAAAACTAATTATTTAGCACTTCTAATACGTATATATACATTATCGTAAATAACAGGAAGATTTTTAAAAAGACTTACTGAAACTTTGTAATTTTATCAAGAGTTTAAGATATTTATGTTTAAATTTTCTTTTATTATAAAAAGAAATTGTACCCATGATTCCATGAACTCAAATGTTTTGATAACACTTTAGTTTTGAAGTGATGATCGAAAAGTAATTCATATAAAAATATCATGTAAAAATTATCTCCCCCAAATTTATAAGAATTCGAACGCGAAAAGCTGCATGTAGTTCCATACCATACATTATTAGAAAGGACAAATTAAAGTGTAGAATAGTGATTTTATTACTCAATTACGGATCACACGCAAACACATAGATTAGGCCTAATAAAGATACACAGACACAAATATTCTTCACCAGACGTACGTACGAAATATATGATATTATTATGAAAAGAAACCGCCAACATATATAAGTGTAATAAGCTCAACAATCAATTAATGTGCCTAATGACCGACGCCGGGGCTAGGGACTGATCCTAGTAGATCGTGAATCTCCGGCGAGTTTTCCGGTACCATACGCTGATTGGAATCATCCGGAGGAGAAGTGTGACCCTTGTCGCTTGGAGACGAAGGTGGTACCTCGCCCTTGGGTAGGGCACTAAGAAACAAACCCTTGCTTACACCATAAGGCCCTAGAACCTTTCTAGCTTCACAAGCTTGCGAGACAAAACCAACAATAAAAAGCAGTAAGCAAATCATCGAAATGGAGTTACTTGTACGAGCCATTCCCTGTAATAGATTTTATTAAATAATTCTAAATATTAATTAGTTATGAACTTATGAAGCAAGAAAAGTTTGATTTTTTTTAAAAGGATTTGGTAGTGCGTTTTTGTGTGAATGAATCTTTGATAGAGTACTGGATCTGTATATATAGAACGGAGAGGGACGAGGTCAATGGTATAATTTGGGTTAGGTACATATGAACTAAATTGGTGAGTCCGTATAAAGATACAGTGTTTATGATTGTAATTAATGGATCAATGCATAATTGCATATATATATATATATCACTAATATATGCGTTTGTGCTTTTTCAACTCCAAGAAATATTAGAGCATCATTATTGGTAGAAACCCAAATGAGTTTCTTAACTACTATTTTAATATAAATTTGAAGTTAAGAAACTTCATTTTTTGCTGTTTTATTGGTAGAACCCCTAATGGGGTTCTTAAAAAAAAAAAAAAAACTTAAATAATTTGAAGTTCATACAAACTTAAATCTGTAATCAGTGTTTACAAATCGATATGAAGTTCATACAAATTTCTAGACATTAATCTTTATTCTCTCATCAAATCTTCAAAATCTGCTGTTTTTGGGTCCAAATCCATGTTGCTAGCTTTCTCATTCAATTCTTGCAAGTGATTCTTCCTGCGAATAGAGTTCAAATGAATCCAAACCAATTATAGGGTTAAAAGGATTAGAACAGAACAAATATTAAATGTAAAATAACCAGAGACGAGTCCTAGACAGATTTTAGA
Organism: Cardamine occulta; assembly: GCA_028015245.1. Lineage (NCBI taxonomy): Eukaryota > Viridiplantae > Streptophyta > Magnoliopsida > Brassicales > Brassicaceae > Cardamine > Cardamine occulta. The sequence goes on along the minus strand of CM051362.1, from coordinate 7,343,800 downwards.
CAGAATTAAGTGTTTGTCTTAGACATTAGTGATATTCATCACTGAAAATCTGATAATACGTGCAATTGTAACGACACATCATTGGCAAACCAACTAGTCATCATTCTCATCACCTAACAAGGAGATTCTGATGTCCTTGTCTTTTCATCATCACTTGCACTTGTCAATTGAAACCCCTAAAGGTAACCAAAACAAGACAGAAACTAAGAGAGCAACCATAACCATCTCCTTAATATTCTTAGAACGATAATCAATCTTACTCTGCGTAAACTTCAATCCATGAGCTGTACTCACAACCACAGTCCGATCATTAGCTTCAATAACTCCAGATTTCCTTAGCTTCTCCACGTAAATTATGTGCTCAAACAAATAATCAATGAAAAGATGTGCTCAACTAGTTGGCTGCAATCACAAAGTTTAACACAAAGTTTAACACAATGACATTCTCGAAAACACAAGTTTTCAACAGAGATAACAATCTCATTTCAACTCTATCTAAACCACAAATCTAGATTCCATGTTATACCAAATCACAGAGATATCAGTTCAAGAACACAATAAAACAGAGCTAAAATCTAAAGACTAGCCAACAATTAAATGTTCTAAACCATTCAATCTGATTGATTTGATTCATTTTACATACCTCGCCTATGTTTTTTGTGGATTCGTATCTCCACACCTAAGCATCATTACAGTTACAAACAAAAGAAAAATGATTCAAATCGGTCTTCTGTAATCTTAATAAGAAACAGGATTGTTAAGTAATAGGTGGTATACCTTAGGATAAGAGGCTTGTGTCTTTTGAATCTCCTCCTTGAAGTTAGACATCTGCGATAATGATGCTCTAACATTGTCATTCATCATCCAAATTCAAGTCAGAAAAACAATTTGATTTATGCTAAAAAAACATCAGAAATTAGAAATCGTAACCAAACCTTTCCGACGGTATCAGCAATTCGATCTATGCAAGGTTCTGGAAACGCAGTTCCGTTGTCCCACATTAACTCATCGTTAACCGAAAGCTAAGACACAATAAGGGAGGAAAATTGTTTCAAAATCGAAAGAAATCAGAGAAATCTAAGAAGAAGCGCAGAAAGAGATAAGAGAAATAGGAGGGAGGAATTTACCAGCAGTAAGATCGGCGACGCTGAAGTTATTATTGTCGTTGCTCATTGCTCTGAGGATTTGGAGAAGAGAGTGAGAGAAGCAGAAGGAGAAGCAGAAGCAGAAACTTTGGGTTTTTGGGAGGCGACGGACGAACCCTTAAATCCTCTTTGTCTCTATGACTCCCTTCTGAAACAAAAATTGGCAGCAACGCAGAGAGATCCAAACCAATTGAGGAGGCGACGATCGATTTAAGTTTTCGGTGGGGAAAGACAAAGAGACGAGAGAAAGAGGCGTGCAAAAAAAAAATCTCAGATTTTTTGTCACAATATTCACCCAATCAAAACCTTCCACGTCATTTTAAGAACCGTTTCTTAAAATCCTTAGCTAAGAGCCGATTCTTAGCTAATAACCCATTTTTCATTTTTTTTTTTTTTTGACATAAGAACCCCCTTAAAAACCCCCAATAATCATGCTCTTAGACATCTCTCCTTCTATACTTCTCGTTGGTAATCGAGAAAACTATAAAATATAATTTCATATATATTACAATTCCACGTCTAATTTAGCAATAATATAAAATTAGCAGAATTAATGCAGAGATATAATTTGAAAAAAAGAAAAAAAAAAGGCATTCAAATCTTTTTTTTCTCTTTTTTTTTTCTTTCAACACTATAAACTAGAGTATATTTATAAAAATACGAAACAATTTTTGTTTTGTCATTCAGTTCAATATATGCCATATATATATATATATATAACTATTAAGTTCATGAGCCATAAGATGTTCCGTAAGAGACGAGAAAACTTAAGGAAGGGCTAGCTAGGTTCTTCATAATCATAATTGAGCACTTATTCCTACGGCTCATTCTCAGTGTGGTTCTTTACGATTATATGACTGCTTTTTGTGGTTGGAGTTTTATATGTTTATAGCAAAATTTTATCCATGGCACACAACTCAATTATATTCTTAAAATTATTACTTTTCATACCTCTCAATTATTGAAGTTCTAGTGAAAACATAAACCAAAATTTTCACATCATAATTTGGTTGACTAGATATAACAAACTTACATCATTTTAATATATTAGGAGAGAAAACTACACGAGATACATATTACACGAGTACGTATTGGTACAAAAAAGGAAAATATTTTCGAAACTATCAAATTTACGTTTATTACTTTATCAAAAAAAATTGTTTACCTTTATTATGTACATGAATTTGTATACTTTAATGATATTTTTTTGCCTTTTGTTATACATCCTGAGTCCCTGACATCTGTTTCCACTTTCCAGTGTAAAATATGAAAGAGGTTAATGAATCAAATTTAGAGCCCAAAAGCCCAAGTACTCAGATAGTCAGATGCCGCCTATTTGCTAAAGTAAGCCCTCAGAGATGAACAGTCACAAAACAGCACACCGCAAGAGATTATTCTGCCGGAGAGATGAACAGTCACAAAACAGCACACCGCAAGAGATTATCACACAGTGATAAAAAAAAAGCTCAAAACTCGAGTCAATGGATTTTATAAGACAAAGCCTTAGACCAATACATTTAAAAGTCAAAACGCTCAAAGCCAAAATTACACTTTCTCTAAGCAGAAGCACCATCACATTCACGTCAGCACAAGAAAACTAAGACAAGGGCTTGTATTTTCCAAATGTTCTAGAGAGAACAACAACTTCACACGTGTTAGATCTTCTTGGCAATGTAAAGAGCTTTTCGAGCTCCACATGATTACGTTCCTCTATATGATCTAAACATAGAGTAAATTTCTTGAGGACGATTGAATTCTCCATGAAATAACTCCCTAGTTTACTCATATCCGCCAAGTATTTTGCTTTCACTTCAACAACCTCAAGCGATGATAAGACACATTGAGGCACATCTAAAAAGTTTATTCCCCAGTTATAATCTTGAAACTTCTGCAAAGTAGAGAAACAATAGAAAAGAAATTTAGTATATGCAATATTTTTCAGAATCTGAGTTAAAACTAATGAGTTAATTAAAAAATTTACTAACCATGACAAGAGATTTAAGATTCGGACAGCTCTCAAGAAAGATTAACAAATATTCCCAAGATCCAAAAATCCAAAAATCATGTTCTTGATCCTCAAGCTAGAAAGGTTATGAAACTTGGGTAGCGGTTTCGATTTCGAGAGCATGTGAATGTCCTACAAAGACAGAATGCATGTTACAACCTTTCATATTCACATGGAAAAAGAAAAAATAAACCTCAAAGTTAGAGAGAATCAAGATAGATTAGTTTACCTGAAGAATATCAAAAGAGAGAGTCAAATCTCTGACACAAGAGATCATGATAATGAAAGTAGGAAAGCTTCTTACACCATAAAAAAACAAATCATCAATGGAGCTCAAATCATTTATAATGATGCTTTCTATAAACAGATGGTTCAACTTTAGAGACTTGAGCTTTGGAGTTTGCATTACAACTTGTGTTTTGCAATAGCCAGCTTCCTTATTGGCAAGACAGAAGCTCAATAGAGATCGAGATGAGACTTTAACATCTCCGTATCCAAACTGTCAACGATCTCGATTTGTTGTAGATCCATGATCTTAAGACAAGGCAAAGAAACTGACTTGGGCGGTTTAGGCAAGCTTGCGCAGTAGAGTTTCAAGGATACCAATCTCTCATATGATGTATAAATGGTTGGAGATATCTTAACTTTGTCGCACCTTATAACACTCCCAACATTAATGTTGATTTTTTCTGCTTAATCACAGTGTCTATCATCTTATTTAGAGAATTGTACCCATATCCAATATACATTAGCTTAACTCTTTGTAAGCACAAGCCAGTGTTCAAATCTATAAATCTATTGAGAAAATCAAATTTATCATAATCTATGAAGCCATTAATCACCAAATCCAGTCCACGCACAAATTGCCAAAAATTTCTCCATCTGCGAGATAAAAGGCTAGTCTTGACCACTTCGTACGTGGGAAGATTGAAAAATATCTTACAAAGCAACGAATCTGGCAACTGGTTAATCATATCTATCATATTTTCTTCACTAATTCTTAGTTTTTTTCTCATAATTCACCTGACTCTGCTAGGGGTTTTGAGTCGGCTATTTAAGGTCGACTGAGTAAATACGTTCCTTAAACTAACTAACTTTGAGTAAAATCCAAATTCTATTTTTTTTAAAAGGCTTCCAAATTCTACCGAGATTTACGTAAAACAAAAATTATCTTCCCAATAAGAAAAAAGGAAATTACTAGTCCGAGCCCATTTGGTTTTCTTATTCACTAGATACTAGAGACGACCTCCTAAGCTGACTCAATTAATCCATGACAACTTCACACTGGCTAGAGATCCTTGGAACTGATTTGATTTTGTTGATGATGTTACAGAAACTCGCACTTACTGTCAGTGTCTTGAGTGCTGCACCATTCTCTAGAAAGTACTTTGCTAATTTCATCTTACTTGATGTTCCTGTAAGTGGTCTCCCTTCCCTTTGCATGTTTACGACGTATGGTGTCTTTAGATGAACAAGCTCTAAAGATGATAGCAAACACTGTGGCACTGATACAGCCGAAAGATCAATATGCTCTGTCTCTGGAAGGCAATCAAATTCCTGATAATACATAACCGAGGAGGTTTGAGTTTTCGTTATTATTTAAATCTCAGTGTGATTTACATGAGAGCAAGAGCAAATGAACTAACCAAGATAACAGAGTATAGATTTGGACAGCTCTCAAGTAAGTTTGGCAACATTTCCCAAGAAGTTACTCGGAAGCAAGCATGCAAGTGAGACAGACTAGAGAATTGAGGCAGTTGTTCTATTTCACAGAAATCATGAATAACCTGTGCGTTCAACGAGACCATACGGTTAATATTGTTGAATAACTATATATATACATATATATATATATTATATATACCTCTACAGTCCCAGCAGAGATGTACATGTTGCCGACCGTAGCTAACCCAATGAGAAATTTTCCGAGCATAGTTATTTTCAAAGAATCCTCTGGATCTAACGAATCACCATATTCTACATTAAAGATAACATCAATGTCTACCTTGGCTAAAGGACCAATATTGTGTATTACGAAGTTGTCAGATTGGTGATCGCTAAGACTCAAGTACTTAAGTATTGGATTGCAACAGCATGATCATTACATTCCCACCGTTCAGACTCCATCTTGAAACTTTTTAGTGACCGGGAACGAACACATACAACTTCTAGTAAATCATTGGGATCACGGATTATTGTTAACTCTTCAAGAACAGGACAGCTTACTATTAGAGTCTCCAGTGTGGAATCAGCATGATAGGCAACCATATCAAGATGCATATTTTTAACACAAGGTAGCGAAATAGATTCCGGATGATTTAAGAAAACGCGGCAGAGCTGTAAGTTGACCAATGTCTCACATGAATAAAGAGATAAAGGCATCTCAACGAAGGTATCATCATCCAGCTCACTATGAAGATTAAAATGAGAAACTCTACGCCTAACCACAGCATTGATCCAAGACTTGAAACGAGAAGCATCATGATCATAAACATCATAGATAAAGTTGAATCTATTCAAGTGTTGGTGATTGTCAGAACCCAGAAACCTATCTACGAAGCTGACAAAGACATCATCTGGTGGGAATTTATTGCAATCCAAATCCAATGTAGGAACCTGTAAGTAAAGATGTCTCCATCGTTTTGATAAAACGCTTGTGCAAACCGATTCCTCTGTAGAGAGTTCCGAGAGTATCTGACATAACAACGAATCAGGTAAATTGCTTATCCTATCAGAGTTCCTTTGCTTCTCGTTGACAGAGGTTTGAAAATCCATGCCTTATGCCTTAAACCCTGAAATTAGAGACAATACAAAACATTTAACCGGATTAAATCAAAATTTCTGTCACAAAAGCCGTTGCCATAAGTCAACTCATCCTCTCCAGAAAAATCAAACTCTACTGTTGAATTCAGAACCTGTTTTGTCAAACCGAATCATATTCTGACTTTTATGGCACCTTTGTAATTAAGTTTTCTTTGACAGCGAGAGAGGAGGAGTAAGACGAAATTACCGTCAATTCTCCAGCGGAATAGCTTGAAGATCTTCTCGCAGTGAGGTAGGTGATTAACGCCAGAGAGTGAGGAGGAAGAAGATAAAGCTACGTCATCAATTCGCCGGCGAAATGACACGTCGTTTATTACAGCTTTTTTTTTTTGTCTATTACTAGCTTTTTTTAATTCGCCGGCGAAATAACTAGTACGATTCGATTAGCAAAGGTTTTAACTTTTACTACATACAGTATTACTGTTAAACTTCCTATTTAATATGAGTAAGCACAAATCCAATTATTGATTTATTTATTTTGTGACGAAATTGTTAAGAGGTTTATTTAAAGTTTAAAACACACTAATAGTAAAGACGGCATTTACCGCACTTAAAACCTTTGCTAATCTAATCGTACTAGTTATTTAAAACGTCGCCACATGGCATTAAAAAGCCAACAGTCACCAACGCGCATGATAGATCAACGGACGAGATCTCAGATTATAATCACAGACTGTCACCTCCCGTCACTTTAACTCTAACACCAATTTCTCGCGTTATTTCAAATCTCAGTTTACACCTTTACACTGCGTCTCTCTCTCTCTCTTTCAGATTAATCGCTGAGGAGAAGCAACCACCTGAGACGGCGGAGATGGCAGGATACAGAGTAGAAGATGACTATGATTATCTCTTCAAAGTTGTTCTTATAGGCGATTCTGGAGTCGGCAAATCGAATCTCCTTTCCAGATTCACCAAAAACGAGTTCAACCTCGAGTCTAAATCCACCATTGGCGTCGAGTTCGCCACTCGAACCTTAAAAGTCGATGGTAAGGTCATCAAAGCTCAGATTTGGGATACTGCTGGTCAAGAGAGGTTAGCTTTTCGTCTTCCTCGTCTCTTCATTTCGTTTTTCGTGTTTGATCTCTCGATATGTCTAATGTACACTTAAATAGGAGCTACTGTCTCGAAGATCACTCTAACAGTTCATAGCTCCTTTGCTTCCATACTTAGGTTCTCGATCTAACAGTGCTTTCCTTGAAGTCTATTAAACGAGTTTCCACAGATCTAGCTTTTGAATTCATGGTAGTGTATCAGAACTGAGCTTTTTAACCCAATTTTTTATGTTCTTTCAAACTTTTTCTAGAGTGGTGTATGATTCATTCACTAGCTTCTTTGCTTGTATTATTTTTTTTGCATTCAGAGTAGTGAATGTGTTCAGTAGCCTTTTAGTAGAGAGTCTCTCCGTTGACTTTTTGGTACTCAAATATTACTCTTCTGAAAATGGTTGACCGCATTTGACCACCGTTGATTGATAGAATAAAGTCATATGGACGTAGCTAATAATGTAGATTAAAAAACAGTCCTGATGATGAAAATAAGTCTATGGTTTTGACTCATTGTAGATTGCTTGGATTGAATCTTAGTTAGATGGATGAACAAGAGCATGTGATTCTTTCTGCTTAATCAGCACTAGGACCAGGAATACTACTATAGACTATTGTTAGAACGTAAGCAAAGAACTTGCTTTCTTGGCCTCCGTTAAATCGATTGTTTTACTGCCTTCTTTGACCTGGCATTTTAGTTATTTTTATTTTTGGCAAAGTTATTGGATATCAGATCAGTATCCTCATCTTTGACAGCTTGATAAAATCATGTCAGATAATTTCTTCTACTAGTTATGCCAGGTTCTGGATCTAGATTCGGGATTAACCTGAGATTAGGATTCTGAAAGTTATAAGCCTTAAGAATTTTCTTCTATGACAAATGATTATAAAGCCTATCACTTTCTTATCACCTTTGCTCAATTTATCACTGATTCTAGCCGCAATCTTAAGACTCAGTTTGATTCTCATCACAGGTACCGTGCCATCACCAGTGCATACTACCGTGGAGCTGTGGGAGCACTCCTGGTCTATGATGTAACCCGCCGTGCAACGTTTGAGAATGTAGACCGTTGGTTAAAGGAGCTCAAGAACCATACAGATCCAAACATTGTAGTGATGCTCGTTGGTAACAAATCTGATCTCCGCCACTTACTAGCTGTTCCTACAGAAGACGGGAAATCCTACGCAGAGCAAGAATCGCTCTGCTTCATGGAAACATCTGCCCTTGAAGCAACCAATGTCGAGGACTCGTTTGCAGAGGTTTTGACACAGATTTATCGCATCACGAGCAAGAAACAAGTAGAAGCTGGTGAAGATGCTAACGGCTCTGTCCCGAAAGGTGAGAAAATTGAAGTTAAAAACGATGTCTCAGCTCTGAAGAAACTCAGGTGCTGCTCAAATTGAAGGCTTTTTTTTTTTCTTTTTCCTGTTGAGAGAGAATTATAACCCCCATGGTCCATTGTTCGTTTAAGTCCTTGTTTTGTAACACTATCGATATTTATATGAGCTTTAGACTATACATTATATAATGTTCTTTAACTTCATCTCAAACATATCTCAAAAGTTGGTGAACCAGTTTCAGAAATACACTAGTTGTGAAGCAGAATAACCTCAGTCTTTTGTGGAGAGAAAATTCAACCTATAGAACAGGCATTGAGGTAGTTATTGAAACCAAAAGTTTAATTGCAGGTATGATCTTAGCTCACCAGAGAAGCTTTCTTCAAAGCATCTGAATCAATCGTGATGAGACTGAGAAGTAAAGACATGAACTTAATGACTGTGAGAAGCATCCACAAAGCAATCTTTCAGCTCCACCTGTATAAAAGTGTTTCTTTCGATAGCAGAAGATCAAAGATTCATAATCCGCTGAAATGTTTATCGAATTTATGTCTTTTCAATCCGCTCGTGATCTCTCAATTACGCTAATTCTTTCGAATTTTTCTTGTTAAACTCGATAAATTTAGTGATACGTATTCCAAAATCTGGAAGTGTTATAGCGAGATTCATCTACGATCGTCGTTTTTGCTCCATTTAAATTTCTGATTTCTCTGTTTTATATCTTCAGAACCGGGTCAAATCGGTTCGGGTTACGTTATGTAGTCGGGTTAGGTCTCATTTCGTCTACAGAGCTAAAAACGACAACGTTTTGAGCCAACTCTTTAGAGAAGAGAACAGAGAAGACGAAGAAGATAGCGATTAGAAGAAATGATGGAGGAAGGTCCACCGGCTCCGAAGGTTCTTCGGATGTTCTACTTCGTCGGCGCCGGATGTAAGTTCTCTTTCTGATTCAATTGTTTTTTTTTCTTTTCAATTTCGATCAGGAGTAAATCCAACATTCCCATGAGTGTCAATTTCGCAGTTTTATGTACTTTCGCGATCAATAAATGGCGTGAGATGGAGAAAAAATCGATTCTGAAACAACAGGAGAAGAATCAACATGGAGCTGAAGGTTTATTGCACCAAACGCCTTCAGATTCGATTCAGAAAGCTATGAAATGATGATCACTCTATCTCTATATCTTTTCTTTTTGTAATTTTTATCTGTTTTGTTTTGATCTTGCGATTCTAATATCGTTGACCTAAAGTTTGGATATTTTTCAACTCTGAATTTCTTTTTGATGAACCCTAGAATATAATCTGATACTCATAACTTGTTGCTTTCTTAGCTAAAGTCTTCACTGGCTCAGTTGTCTCAATTTGTATCAGAGGGTTTTTAAAGAAGCTACTGCTTTGACCTCTGTGCCTATTTTCTGGGTTTAGCATTTGAGCGATTAATGCAATCTCCGATGATAGATGTATTCAACAAATTCAGTTCTAATAATCTAAGCAGAGTCATATTTATGACTCTGGAAACGTTCCAGAGTCATAAATATGGAGATGAATCGATAACCAAAATTTTGGAGAAAGTTTTGTTACGAATCTTTCAGGCACCAAGTCGGAGCTGTGTCTCCTTCTCCGCCGTGAGAGGTGGTGGAATCTGCCCGCCTTTTAGGTGGACCTTGTTAAACAGCCCAATGGACCTAATTTCTTTAGGCCCATTTAAACGAAAATATGGCCCTCTAAGGGAAATGCTTAGTTTTACTGACCCTTATTTTATTTTTTTTGTCGTCACTGACACTAGTTTATTAGTACAGGCTTGTTACAGTTTTTGTTGCATTCAAACTCTACAGTATTATAATATATGTGAATACAGATATGTATATAGAGAGATATACTGTAGGTAACAACAACAAGAAGGCCAATAATAATTAACCATGGATTAAAAGTGATATAATAATTAATTCGAAGTAGTAGTACTAGTTCCCGTATCATCATCAACACCTTTCATTGGATTCTTTTTCTTAGTCTTCTTATACAAAACTCCTCTCGCCTTTGCCTGTGAATCTCTCACTTCCCTCAGAAAATACCTAATCCCGCCGCTGGCAAATGGGTTTTGCTCCGGTAAGCTACCGTTCTCCTCGTAAGCCGCTCTCAGCCGTCCGATCAAAGCATCTAAGCTTCCCCACGCCTGTTTTAACGGACAGTTACACTGTCCAGATGTCTCTTGCTGTCCGAAGAACACGCATCCTTGGATATGAATCTTTGTTTTACCGAACTGGTCAAGATATCCGAGGAAATCGAGTATGTGGTTTGAGTCACACTCGGATATGTGAACTGGCGGCTTCTTGGTCCTGAGATACTGACAAAACGTGTTCCAGTCGCGGCGCTTTTGTGACTCGTAGCGGCTTAATGTCGGTGGTTGCGGTGGTGAGGATCCTTCTGCTATGCCTTTGCCTTTGTTGCTCGTATTTGAACTAGTCATTGCTTCTTCTGCAAGAGGCGAGTGGACGCTAAGCCACCCTCAGAGCAATGGGGAATCAGGATTAGTCTTGGGGCGGACGCTGCTGCAGTCTGTGACCCTAGTGGATTATGGTCAGAGCATCCTGTTGTGGCACATTGCCACGGATCTGATCTACCACACAGAAATTGGGGACTTCACAGAAGAACAATTCAGATGTAGGGAGCTGAGCAAAATGTTGTCGGACTACATGATGTACTTGATGATGATGAAACCAGCTCTGATGTCAGCTGTTGCGGGAACCGGAAAGATGAAGTTCACAGAGACTTGTTCTGTAGCTAGAACATTCTTTGGGAATCGGTTTGTGGATGTGAAGGAAGCATGTAACCAACTTCTGTCAAACGAAAGGAACACGATGGTATATGGGCGATGAAAGCACACTGGAAGACGCGTGCAAGCTTGCAGAAGAGCTTTTACGTGTAGAGAGGACATCAGGAAGAGGAGGAAGCATTTCGGGATTAGTGAGCAGAGTTTGGGTTGAAATGCTTTGCTATGCAGCAAACCAGTGTGACTCTAAACTATAGAGATTTTAACTCTCGATAGTGCTTAGCAAAACCGTAATTCCCCGAGAAACTCGAAAAAATCAAGATGAGAAACTCTCCAAGTATGATAGAAAATTTGGAAGGACAATTAGAGAACACTTAAAAGATTTTTAGAGAGATTTAGAGAACTTATGAAGAACACTTTTTCTTTAAACTTGTTTTTTATTTCACTTATTCAAGTTGATTACAAATGGGAGAGGAGAGAGCTATTTATAGGCTCAAAAACTATAAAATATCTTACAAACCTTCTTCTAATCTCTAGAACTCTCTAACATAATATCTAGATTTTTTATGTTACAATTATCTAGATTATTCCACACTAATCTTTAGATATTTTATCTAATAGATTTTTCTAGAACACTTAAAGAAGGTGATGATCTTTAAGATGTTTCTAGAGAAATTGTAGAACTTTGGCTTAATTTTGGGTTTAGTCCAATAATGGATAATTGGATTATGAACCCATAATTAAGCTTAACCCAAAATCAAGTTTAATTTCAACAGTCCCCCTTAAACTTGATTTTGTCAACCATCCCGAGCTTCGAACGAAGTACCTCGAACTAACTTTTCGGTAATGCCTTGGTGAAGATGTCTGCAACGTTGTCCTCGCTTCGAACCTCCAAAGCTTCAATTGTTCCATCAAGCACCTTCTCCCTTATAAAGTGATGCTCTAACTCAATGTGCTTTGTTCTTGCATGAAACTAGGCCTGGGCAAAAAAACCGAACCCGAAATACCAAACCGAAACCGATCCGAAAAAACGGTTCGGGTTCGGGTTCGGGTATGCTCATTTTACCCATTGGATCTTATATTCATATACCCGTGGGTAACGGTTCGGGTACGGGTATTACCCGATACCCAATCGGGTACCCGAATACCCGAAACATTAATTATTTTGGTATTAATTATTTTTACGGATATGCTTATTTTCAGATATTTTGGGTGAAAGTTTCGGGTTTTTTGGTATTTTCGGGTATTTCGGGTAAAATTTACCGATTTCGGGTATAATATACCCGAAAATACCCTAACCGATTTATACCCAAATTTTTTTTGGGTTTTATGGGTAATAATTTTTTGGACCCGAACCGACCCGAACCCGATCGGTTCTTACCCGAACCCGATCGGTTCCTACCCGAACCCGATCCGAAACTCTATGGGTATCTATACGGGTACAAAACCTCTCTACCCAAAATACCCGAACCCGATCGGTTCTTACCCGAACCCGACCCGAATACCCGAATGCCCAGGCCTACATGAAACACCGGATTGTTAGCCAACTTGATAGCACTTTCATTATCTCCATAGATTGTTAGCGGCTTGTTTATAGGCTCGAACAAATCTTCAAGGAGTCTTTGAAGCCATATACATTTTTGAGCTGTAAGTGTAGAAGCTTTATACTCTGCTTCAGTGGTAGACAGTGACACCGTTGGTTGCTTCTTGCTACACCATGAAACGCTTGTGTCTCCACATAAGAACACATAGCCCGAGGTAGATTTTCGTTCATCTAGATCTCCGCCAAAGTCAGCATTTGTAAAACCATGAAGAAAGATCTTTGCATTGTACTTGTACGCCAAGCCCATCCCAAGAGTTGTCTTGACATACTTCAATATCTTCTTTGTCGCTTCTAAGTGTGGCTTCCTTGGTGCTTGCATGAATCGACTTACGAGACCTACCGCGAAGGCAATGTCAGGTCTTGTAATAGTTAAGTATAGAAGACTTCCCACAAGGGCGCGATAAGGTCGAGGATCAGGTAGCAAGGACCCTTCATCATGTCTAAGCCTGAGATTGATATCTATCGGAGTAGTGCGTGTTTTTCCTTCATGTACCCCAAACCTTTCAACAATCCTTCTTACATAACTTTGTTGGCCAATGAATATTCCATCCTTCACCCTTTCAATCTCCAAGCCAAGAAAGTTGTTTAGCTCACCCAACTTCTTCATCTCAAACTTTATCGACATATCTTCTTATAGACGAGCAATTTCAGCATTATCATTCCCGGTAATTATCATATCATCCACGTAAATGAGAACTACTGCGTGGACTCCTCTATTCTTCTTAAAGAATAAACTCGGATCAGAGTTTGATGCCTCATAACCACAAAACTGAAGGTATTGAGCAACCTTACCATACCAAGCTCTTGGAGCTTGTTTTAACCCGTACAAAGCCTTCTTAAGCTTGCACACATACTTAGGATGCTCTTGAGATTCAAAACCAAGTTGTTTCTCCATGAAGATACTTTTATCGAGCTCACTATATAGATAGACATTCTTCACATCTAATTGCCATAACTTCCAACCAAAGCTTGCAGCTAAAGATAAGAGTGAGCGTACCGTAGTCATCTTTGCTACTGGACTAAAGGTTTCATCATAGTCTTCTCCATACTTCTGAGAAAATCCTCGAGCAACGAGCCTCGCTTTAAACCTATCAATACTCCCATCTGCTTTTTGCTTTATTCAATATACCCATTTGCACGAGATGGGTTGGACATCCTTGGGTTTTGGAACCAAGTCCCAAGTTTTATTTTTCATTAGAGCGTTCATCTCCTCATCCATTACGGTCTCCCATTCTTGAACTCCTTTTGCTTCTTCATATGAATTTGGCTCATTCTCATCTAAAGGAGCTGCAAAGAAGCATGAGAAAATGGTGACAAACTCTTCATCTCTAAACCGAACAGGCCTAATAATATTTCTTTTAGGTCGTTGACTTGCAGTGGAACCATGAACTTGCTCCTCTTCTTGCTCTTAGTTATTGCTCCCCCTTTTAACTTGTATCTCATTTTCATGACTTTTATTGTCAAGTGGTACTTGAAGAGTTTATTCATCGATCTTGGAGGAACTCGCACCATCTTTCTCAACCAAGACTTGAGGTGGCCCATCCATAGTATGAGGAAACTTCATCAAATACAACATCACGAGACACAACATACTTGTTTATCTCAGGATCCATACACCTCTAACTTTTCCTTTGTTCATCTTTGCCGACAAAGATGCATTTCTTCACCTTTGCCTCCAACTTGGTTCTTTGAGAATCAAATACATGGACGAAGCAAATTGATCCAAATATCCTTAGATGTTTCACCGTTGGTTTTTTCCCATGAACCATCTCATAAGGAGACTGCATATTGTTTGGACTAAGTGGCATTCGGTTGATGATATAGGCTGCACATCTCATGCCTTCCGCCCATAAGGCCTTAGGCAAATCCTTCCCATGTAGCCAACTTCTACACGTTTCACTTAGATGTCTAATCTTTCTTTCCGCTACTCCATTTTGTTGAGGTGTATATGGGCATGTAAATTCTCTCTTGATACCATGATTTCGACAAAAAGAGAGAAACTCCTTTGACATAAACTCCCCTCCATTATCCGTCCTTAGAGTCTTAATCTTCTGACCCAACTCTCCTTCCACGGTGATCTTGAACTCTTGAAACTTGGAGAATACTTTTGATTTTTCCTTCACAAAGTAAACCCAAGTATACCGTGAGAAGTCATCAACGAACAACAACATGTTGCGAAACCCAGAATATGAGGGTGTTATTGTCAGACCCATTAAATCACTATGGACCCTCTCCAATGGAGCGTTGCATCGTGAGGTGGAGTGGTCAAATAGAAGTATATGTGACTTTCCATATTGACATCCTTCACAAAGTCTTCCTTTATCTTGAATCTTCAACTTTGGAAGCCCGTTAACTAAGTCTTTATTCACCATGACCTTAAGATTAGTCATATTTATATGACCAAGTCTAGCATGCCATATAAAAGCATTGTCATTTGTACTCATCTTCTCTACATAAGTGTTTGAGGCAGATAAAACATAAAGATCTTTAACTCGTGCTCCGGTGTGAACTACGTCTACCTCCAACTCTTGAATATTTTTTAAAAATTTAATGTCTTTTGGGCTAAATAAAACATAGTTACCTGTGTCCACTGCGTTTACCACAGAGAGAAGATTATTCTTTACACTAGGAACATGGTATACATTTTTTAGAGTGATTGGGCTTCCGTCATTTCTTTTAATGACAATTGTTCCTTCCTTCTCAACGTGATGGATTGAATTATCTGCGGTAATGATTGCTTCTTTTCTGTCGTGGTGCTGAAGACTAGAAAATAACTTCTCATCTCCCGTGATATGGTGGCTACAACCGGAATCCACAATCCAATTATTTTCCACTTTTATTGGATTGGATGTACCTAAGGATGCAGCTTCCACCGTGAAACATTTCCCCTATTCTTCATCTTCAGTATGATCTTTTAATTCTGCCATATTTGTTTCTTTTAGTTTGACTCGATAATCTTTTTTAAAGTGCCCAAGTTTCCCACACCGATAGCACTTGAATTTTTTTTATCTCCCATGGATGATCCTTGACGTCCATCATAGTTTATTGGGCCTCCATCCTTGGGTTTGGGCTTTAAGTCTTGTTGCCTTCGGGCCACAAACGCGCTCCTCGAGTCCTCATGAATTTTAACTCCCGCCATTTGTAGGGCTAGTGATTCTTGCGAAGTTATCAAGTTTTCAAACTCCTCCAAGGAAGGTTGTGTAGCCCATCCTTGAACCGAAGTCACAAACGGGATATACTCGGATCGTAGACCTCGAATAATAACCCATTTCAAACGAGCTTCTGAAATAGATTCTTCCGATTAAGAGTATTAATCTCTGAGCAGAGATTTTTTACCTTGATAAAAAAATTTGAGATTGAAGACTCCCCCTGCTTCGCATTCGCCAACTCATTCTCTAATAGTTGTAAACATGCTTCGTTCTTCTTGTTGAACAATTGGTCTAGCGCCTGCCAAATAGAACTAGCGGATGTACACCTTGAGACATACTCAAATATTCCTGCGGATATTAACCTCTTTAGGGCAAACTCCGCCTTGACATTCTTTCGTGTCTATTCTTTTGTCACTTCCGCAGTTGCAGCGTCTCCAGTTGGTGGTTTAGCGCTGCTACCACCGACGACATCCCATAAGTCCTCACTCACCAAGTATGACTCCATACATGACTTCCATAACCGGTAGTTAGATTGGTTTAAGATCTCCATTCCCAATCCAACAACACGACCCGTTGATTCCATACTTAAAGTAAACTCGAGCTATCTATAACCCCGATCTTGATGAGCACAAGATTAGAATGGCTCTGATAACATGTAGAGATTTTAACTCCCGATAGTGCTTAGCACTAGCCCAAGACCGTAATATCCCGAGAAACTCGAAAGAACCAAGATGAAAAACTCTCCAAGTATGATAAAAAATTTGGAAGGACAATTAGAGAACACTTAAAAGATTTTTAGAGAGACTTAGAGAACTTATGAAGAACACTATTTCTTTAAACTTGCTTTTTATTTCACTTCTTCAAGTTGATTACAAATGGGAGAGGAGAGAGCTATTTATAGGGTCAAAAACTACAAAATATCTTACAAACCTTCTTCTAATCTCTAGAACTCTCTAACATAATATCTAAATTTTTTATGTTACAATTATCTAGATTATTCTACACTAATCTCAAGATATTTTATCTAATAGATTTTTCTAGAACACTTAAAGGAGGTGATGATCTTTAAGATATTTCTAGAGAAATTCTAGACATTGGGCTTAATTTTGGGTTTAGTCCAATAATGGATAATTGGATTATGAACCTATAATTAAGCTTAAGTTTAATTTCAACATAAACAACACATTGCTCAGCTTAGCCAAGGTGGCGAACTTGTTAGCTTTGTTTGGCTTTTTATGGCTCATTTGGGAATTGGTAAGCATGCCACTATGCATCACTATGCATCACCCAGCTTGATCTCCTTGTTGCTTCATTAGTTTCTCTACTTGCTACTCAAACATTTTTTTTTGGCTCTTCCACTTTTAATAGTTCTGTGTATCTACGCTCTTTTTCGTGGTAACATTATGATTTTGCTTTACAGAAAATCATAAACGCTTAGTTATGTGTTTGGTCTTGTATAACAGTATAACACTGATACGTTGATTAAAGAAGTTAACAGGGCCAGTTATTAATTTTGTTTAATGAAGAGTGAAGAAGTCAAATAAACATCAAATCAGAATTTCCGGGAAATATCCGAGAGACCAAAATATTAATGAAAACGATTGTAAATAATAAAATAATTAAGTCGCTCGAGTCTTTGTTTATTTGATTAATGCGACCGGATAATTACCAAATAGACACGCATCTATTACTGCACATGGAAAGCAATAAATTTCGATTAAAGTTAGTCTTTAAAATTAAATTAAATCAGATGGTTAAATTTTCAACAAAAAAAAATGGGCCAAGTGTTGCCGGTTGAAATCATAGCCGTTTGGGAAAGATGGAACATCAGAGGAATGTTGATCCTGAGTCTGTTGCTTCAGACAATTCTCATACTGTTTTCTCCGACCAGAAAACGAGCATCAGCCAAATCTCTGACCATGCTCATATGGTCGTGCTACCTCCTTGCCGACTGGTCTGCAAACTTTGCTGCTGGTTTGATCTCAAAGAATCAGTGGACTGATCCAAAACCGAACAAAGGTCCTTATGGAGACAAGAAGCTAATGGCTTTGTGGTCACCTTTTCTTCTCTTACACCTTGGCGGACCTGACACAATCACCGCCTTCTCCTTAGAAGACAACGCTCTCTGGACTCGTCATTTACTCGGTCTTATCTTTCAGACTCTTGTCTGTATCTACGTGGTTTTTATGTCTCTCCCCAATCCTCTATGGCCGTCAATTCTTTTACTGTTCACTGTCGCTATCATCAAGTACTTTGAGAGGACAATGGCTTTGAACGTGGCAAGCTCGGGGAAGTTCAGGCACTCCGGAATCCAGACAAAAGGATTAAAAAGAAGCGATGTCGAAGAGGGTTTAGAAGAAAGGATTCCATCGAATATTTTTGGTTTCTGTGCTTGGATTTTCCGTACAGAGAGACGTCCTATGGAGATAGTCAAGCCAGACAGAGGCTTCACCGATCTCGAGATTGTACAACATGCTTTCACACTGTACAGTCACTTCACAAGTCTAATATCCAATTTCGTCTTCAGCTTCAAAGATCTTAAGGGAAGCCAAGTGTTGTTCAACGTACTGAATCCTGAAGAAGCTTTGATGGTCCTAGAAACTGAGCTCTGTTTTATCTATGATGCTCTCTACACCAAATCCCCTGTTCTTCATACTAAGAAAGGATTTTTGTTCCGAGTTATTGCATCGGTGACTCTTGTTTGGGCTTTCTGCAAGTTCCATTATAGAGACCAGAAGAGGCAAGAGTTTCAGGAAACGGATATTGTCATCACCTACACGCTCTTCTTAGCCGGTATAGCTCTCGATCTCGCCTCTACCTTAGTGTTTTTGCTCTCTGACTGGAAACTTGCCGTACTATGCAAGCCAAGCAAAAACC
Organism: Cardamine occulta; assembly: GCA_028015245.1. NCBI lineage: Eukaryota > Viridiplantae > Streptophyta > Magnoliopsida > Brassicales > Brassicaceae > Cardamine > Cardamine occulta. Next base: position 7,325,050 of record CM051362.1, on the reverse strand, counting down.
CTGACTCAAAACCATCGGTTTTAAGCGCTGTGTTCAATTGGATCCTTGGTTTCAAGAGTCTGCGATGGCAGAAGAAGCAAATATGCTACAAAAGAGATGATTCTACAATCGAGCATGAGGTGCTTGCAGCTCCGTGTCTGCTTAAAAGATGGGCTGGAAAGGTTTATGCTTTCAATTTTTTCAACGTTTTATTGAAAACAGATGGCAAAAATGATCAGGGAATGAGAGATTCTTCCTACATGAAATCTCGAAGACTATTCTTTTGTGGAAGCTTCATCGAATGGATCCATGGTGTTCAAGGTTATATCGTTCTTCTCAGGACGTCGAAGAAGGTGGCTCTTTACATTCTTTATCCCGTTAAGGCTTTTATCCAGCCTTTCCGATTACTTGTTGGCTACGTAATTGATCGCCTTGATGTCAAGGAGTTTATCGATGACATAAGAATTGAAAGCTATGTGTCGAGTGAACCATTGACGAAAAGTCTGTGGAGTTTCATATTTGAGCAAGTGAGATACAAATCGAAGTTTGCCGATACAGAGGAGAACACAAACAGAATATCTTCGGCTAGAGGTGAATGGACGAGGGTCTCAATGCTCAAAGAGACTGATTCATTATGTAGAAAATATTGATTACGACGAGAGTCTTCTCTTGTGGCACATCGCAACAGAGATATGTTATCGAGAAGAGAGCAGAGAGAATCACGACGAGGACCGTGAATTCAGCAAAACCTTATCAGACTACATGATGTATTTAATGATTCTGCAACCTCAATTGATGTCTGAAGTAGCCGGACTTGGAATGCTTAGGTTTAAAGACGCAATGGTAGAAGCTAAGGAGTTATTGGAAGAGAGTATCAAGAGATCGAAAGATGTGAAATTAGCTGGTGAAAGGATTCTATCATCACTAGTTAGTGATGGTGTTGGAGACTTGGTCAACGAGAGCATCTTGCAGGGTGCAAGTTCGATTGTGAGAGAGCTGAAGCAGCATGAAGAAGGTCGTAATAAATGGAAGATATTGAGTAGAGTGTGGGTGGAGTTGCTTTGCTTTGCTTCGTTGCATTGTGATGCTACGGCTCGTCTTGAGTTGCTTAGCAAAGGTGGAGAGCTGTTTTCTTTTGTTTGGCTGTCAATGGCTCATTTTGGCCTTGTTAACTAGTCACCTAAATGTGTTTTTTTTTTTGATCGATTATAAAGTCTGATTAAAAAAAAAATAATGTCAAATAAGTAGGAGTTTTTTTTGTCTAAACCAAAATTTAATGTGATTTTGACTAAGCCTCTATATCCAATAGGAATTACAAATTTATATAACAAAATACTATGGAGGATTAATATTGCGATTGTCATCTAAAACCTATAAACTAAGCTGGTGATCTTTAGTTCTTTACACATGTAGTAGAAGTCGAACCATGCCAAGAGTACACAATTGCCTGCGGTGATGATCTTTAAACGTGTCATTGTTTAGTGAGACACTGAGATACATAATGGGGCTTAAAGTACTTAAAAGCCCATTAAATATACGACATTTACGGATCTTTTTGTCTATGCACCATTACTGAGTTATACACGAGTTTGAGATATTAATCCTGAGTTATTTTTGGGATATCATGAGTTCTTTTTTCAAATCTATGTCTATGTATTTACAAAGCTACAATTTAAATTACAAACCTAAAATATCGCTTATTCTAATCTAATATTTTAAGTCATATAACAAAACAAAAATTCTAAATAAAAGTTTAAATATCGCTTATTGATAATGATGAAATTTCAAGATTACTACAGTAACAGCTAAGAAACAACAAAATCCACAATTTTGGTCACAAGACAAAACATGGCAAAGCAGAAATAAACTAATGGTGAAGATTTTTCATGGGCATGTGGAAATGTTACACCAAAAATCCATACAATATCATAATCTTTAAGAACATGCAAGAAATAATTAAGCTTACAAAACCTAAATAAGTTTCTAAGTCTCTAAAAACTAAGGAAACTGCAAAAATTAAGACTAGAAAAATTAAACAAGTAGATCTATGAATTCTTATTAAAATTTATTATTAAAATTTAAGCAAAATATAAATAAAATATGGCACATTCTTCAGCGGCGGCGCTGGAGCTACTCTCTGCGGCGGTGAAAATGTACATCGGAAGAGAACATATATGTTTCTTCTTTAGGCCTCTGCTATTCCCAGCGAAAATACGCCGGAGCCAGGTACATCGTACGATGACCGCCAAAGCTGTCAGGCATAGAAAAGCGGAGATAGTAGCCAAGATGATCACCACCACTTCTGGCACCTGCTCGGACGATTTTGGTGGCGTCTTCATCTGAAGAAACGGTGATGACATTTTGATACGATTCGTTAATTTGAAAACAACTACTGATGAAGATGAGACATGAAAGAATATAGAACTTTGCTATGGCCTATTGATATGTTCTTAAAACTTATATTATTTAATGGAATTTTTGTAGTAATGCATGTTGAGGAGATCACCGAGGCTCATGTACCCACAATTGTTGTTGATGATCAGCCAGCTGATGAGACTACACCCTCAGGAACACCGTCTGTATTCGTAACGGCGAAGAACAATTTGCCACGGTCACACTCTCTAAACGTTGGCTGTTCATGAGAGGGCTGAACAAACTTCCGGGCATTGGCTAAGGATGCCTTATATCTTGTTTCCTATAGAGGTGATTGCGGTGCTCATTCTCGCCATGGCTGTGGCATATACAATGGCCATACCATTGCTCCGGATGATCCTCATTTGGACCTACAACCTTTGGAAGTGGGAGGTTCTTTTACTAGTCATCATCCTTGCAAGACACATAAGCCGATTCAATATGAGATACCTTGTGCTTTTACTCACCAGCTCACATCACTGTTGGGTGTATGCGCTCCAAGGTGTCCACTGGAATGCTAGGTTTTCGAGGACATGGGCGATCATCTTCCTTCCACTCTTTCTTTTGTTTTCAGAGCAAGCAGAAAAGAAAAAGAGCGGAGTGCATAGCTTCATGATCGATGTGGTCATGTCGGTCACGATACTTTCACTGATCCCCTTGGTAAGGTGTCTCATCCTTAAGGGGTTTGCAGCATGGTTCTATATGAAGAAGTACCATAAATGGATAATATAATCCTTATTTAACTGGTCTGTAACGGAAGCTCTCTCGGGTGAACCATGGATCAAAATGAGGGATTTGTTTGACGTGAAAAGGATTTCAGAATGGGAAATGAAGCAGATGATCATCACATGAAAGGTCGGCTTATGCATGAAGATGAAAACTGAAGCCGATAATGGATGTTGAATAAACTGAAGCTGATGGTCATCACAGGAAATGAAGCAGATGGTCATCACATGAAATGTCGGTTTATTCAACATCCATTGCTATAAGTTTTTAAAACATGCAAGAAATTAAGTATACACAACGTAAATTAAGACTACAAAAATTAAACAAGTCCATATATATATTATCATTGGAATATGAGCAAAATTGAGCAAAACATAAGCAAAATTTAAGCAAAACATAAATAAAATATAAATATAGTTCAATTTTTGTTTTTTCACGTATGCATTTTATAATATAAAAATTAATTATTCATGATTACTTTTAAAAAATATTAATGAAATTGAATAAAATACCGGTTTGATAATGGGTTTCAAAATTATCATAAATTTATTTTATTATAAAGTACATGAGAAAATACATATATGAAGTTTCCTTTTGAGAAATCAACATATACAACATATGTCATCATATAAATGATATATATAGTGATACAAATACACATATAGTGATACATATAGTTTAATTTCTCAAAATGAGAGCAACTTCAGACTAATATATATGTTGGAGTCTTGGAGAGGATGGGTGTTCAAAACTAAAACTACATATATCCAAAAACTAACCAAAACTAAAGAAACTACATACATCCAAAACTACATACACATATATACCTTGAGAAAAAGAAGACATCATGAAGTGGTTTGAATGGATGATACGTGGATAATTAATTGGTGTTTCATTTTAGGGATATTTTATTTAATGAAGTTAAAATGTTACTTATTGAGGTAAAATGTTGTTGGGGTGGTTGAAGGGTTTGTTGTTTTGTTAGTTTCAATTTTAGTTAAAATCTTTTAACACTCAAGGCACTGAGAATTCTTGAAAGAAAATAAAAACATGATTCGGTGTTATCAAACCATTTTCCCATTCTTTTACACATCTCTCTGCTTCCACTTCCTTAATCATCTCTCCCCACATCATGCCTTCAAAATTTTCATATATACATAACATTATATAAACATACAGACTACATCTCTTTAAAACTAATACATATAAGTACATAACTAAAACCAACACTCACCTAAAGTGAAGAGAACGAGCACTACTATAAGCACATCATTAGGTTTCATCATCCTCATTCTGTTCGAATACTTAGAATTGTGCCCCATACAAATTTAGCTTATTGGAATTGTGCCTCATATAAATTTACCTTCTAGATCCGCCACTGGCTGTAGTATACTTTTATGATGTTATGCAATATGCATGTCCCTTTGGATAATTGGATCTATATATATGTTTTTTTGGTCAACACATTTTGAAATCAGTTGTATATATATAATTGGGCTTAAAGTATTGAAAAGCCCATTAAAGTTACGACTGATTACGGGTCTATGTACAATTACTGACCCTCTAGTTCAATCAGATACTTTTTGACAAAGCGTTTTTCATTGCTTCGTCGAGAAGAGACTTCCTTCTTCACTACGCCCATTTTCCTACTGAAATCCTCATAGCTCGATGGATCTAACGATTCGCCAGAGGCGCCCACTTCTATCTGGCTCTTCTTCTTCTTCCTCTTCTTCGACGAAATCCTACTCGAAGAAGACCGATAAGCCTGGCCGATCTAACGGCGGGGAGGCGGAGGATGGTGGTCTCCGGTGGTTCTTGCCGTTTATGGCGCTATGTTATCTTCGTTACATGAGCGCGACTTCTAATATCATTCATGACTGTGATGAAGTGTTCAATTACTGGGAGCCTCTCCATTATCTTCTCTACAAGTCGGGATTTCAGACCTGGGAATACAGGTTTGTGTGTTTGTGCTACATTTACTCTGTTAACTTGTTGCATTAAGTCATGTTCTTACTTAGTTAGCTAGACTGAGCTTGTACTTGAGCTGTATAGATGATTACTGGTTCTCAACATTTTGTTTAAATTTGATATCAGAAATGTGGTTAAGTAGAACTTTGATTTCAAAGGAATCGTTTTAAGTTTATCAGATTTTTGCTTGATAGTGTATCGTGGGTTTTACAAAGAAACCAAGCTGGGTTCTTTTTGCTTGTTTAGTTTCTAATCTGATTGTTTATTTTCAGGTACTTTAGTTGCTATTTTCGTTTATATATATGATTGTATCTTGAGTTTTATGTGAAAATCATTAGCATGAGATTAATTTACTTTTATGTGTGTTTGCAGTTCTAACTTTGCTCTTCGCTCCTACTTATACATCCTTTTCCATGAACTAGTTGGCCGGCCTGCTTCTTGGTGGTTTGTTGATGAAAAGGTAATCTTTTCAATTTCAGGCTTCCTCATGTATTATTCTTATTGGTATGTTACTGCATATCTCTTATCTAGTTCTTTTCGATCATGTGGATAGGTTAGAGTTTTCTATGCAGTGAGACTCTTTCTCGGATTGGTTTCTGCAGTTTCAGACACTGTCCTGGTTGTTGCACTCTCCAGAAAGTATGGGAAACGTCTTGCTACATACGCAGTTGCAATGCTCTGCTTAACCAGTGGCTGCTTCTTTGCTAGCACCAGTGAGTGATATGTTTAGTGTAGCTTTGAGACACTTATTTATTCATATTTATAGGCTTTCCAAGCTATTCTTGCATTTGTTAGATTTTAGTTTCAAATGCTGATATAAGTTATTCCGGTGACATTGTTCTTTTTCCTTGCTCTAAATTTGGCATTTATTCTGCTTTCTTACTAATTCATATTTTCCTAAAATTGGCTAGGCTTTCTCCCCAGTTCATTCTCTATGTACGCAATGAGTCTCTCATCTGGTTTATTACTTTTCGAGAAGTATGCCATGGCTGTTGCAGTTTCTGTTGTTGGTGTGATCCTTGGCTGGCCATTTTCTATCTTGGCCTTTTTACCTGTCGTTATTTACTCTCTGGTTAAGAGATTCAAGCAAGTGCTTATCTCTGGCGCTGTCACCTCTATTTTCCTCCTAGTAAGTTAACACCAATCCTAGTGTTTTGTTAGTGAATTTTATGGGAATTATTGCTTGCCGCTTACTTTCATTTGCACTGTGATTTTCAGTTACTGTTTTCTCCTCTAAGTAGTTTTGTCTCTTTTCCAGGGACTCTCAGTACTTGTGGATTACTATTATTACAAGAGATGGACATCTTCGGTTTTAAATCTCTTGATATACAACGTGTTAGGGGGTGGAGAAAGTCATCTCTATGGGACTGAAGGAGCATTATTTTATATAAGAAATGGATTTAACAACTTCAACTTTTGTTTCATTTTGGCAATATTGTTTGTCGCAATATATCCTGTCATCAGAAGAAAGTATGACCATGGCTTGCTTGTTGTGATTTCGCCGATGTATATTTGGCTGGCGTTCATGTCACTTCAGCCCCACAAAGAAGAAAGGTGATCTTCTATATCTTTCATCTTGTAGCCTCTAGACCAGTCCCACAAACCAATTTTATGATACCTTTACTGTATCCCGGTATTCAACCAACATTTTTTTTATGGTCAATCAATTGCTGCAGGTTCCTGTATCCTATATACCCTCTTATATGTGTTTCTGCTTCTGCTGTTATTGAGAACATCCCTGAGCTATTCCGGGAAAAGTATAGCTCACGTGATAGTCTTCTGGTGACAGTAAGTTTTAGCTTATAATATCTCAGTGTCTGAATTTTTCCTTTCCGAAAATTGAGAAGAATTAGATTGTACGATTTTCACATTTCTTTTTAACATGCAGATAACCAAATACATGCGACCTGTGATTCTTGGTTTTATCTTATGTACTTCGCATTGTCGCACATTTTCTCTGATTAATGGCTATTCTGCTCCCATGGAGGTCTACAAACTACTGGAGCACCATGATGATGCGGGACCAGGTAGATCTATTTCGAACACAACTCTTCAATCATTGCTATGTTGATACTAGTAAATGCCACATTTCATTTTTATTTCTAGAATAGTTATTTTCCATTGGACAAAGAGGAACAAAGTCTGATTGTCTAAAATTGTGTGATCACTGATGAGTTCTTGGTTGGATATATCCCTATGTCAGGTTCTGTTCTGTGTGTGGGAAGTGAATGGCATCGATACCCATCATCATTTTTCGTGCCTGACTACATTAGCGAAGTACGGTGGATTGATGATGGATTCCGTGGTCTTCTTCCATTCCCATTTAACAGTACACTTGGGGGCACTGCTGCATCACCTCCATACTTCAACAACAAGAACCAAGCATCCGAAGAACAATATGTAAAACTCATACATTCTTCTCTCATGAAACTCTTCAAAATTCTCTAATCATAAACTCGAGCATAGCTTGATTTCTCCATCTTTTTTTTTTAATTCAGTTAAAGAACATCGAAGCTTGTACATTCCTCATTGAGTTGCAGCTTAGCAGACCGTATCAATATCGAGGCAGCGACTTATCAACATGGGAGGTATAAGAATCAAACCATCTTCCTGAAACACAATCGATCTTTAATATAACTTGCCATTCTTCAATCGGTTTCGTTTCGCCTTTTTCAGGCTATCGCAGTGTTACCTTATTTGGACAGAGAGCTTTCCCCAGCTAAGTATAGATCGTTCTTCATCCCGTACCTGTGGCAGGAGAAGAATGTGTTTGGCAAATACGTAATACTTAGAAGAGTCCCAAAATGATCTCAAATCCCTAAATCTCTCTATAGACTTGTAGCTTTAACTCAGTTAATTGTCCAGTTTTGAGTGGAATGTAATAACTAGTAACTGATTTGTATCGCGGCTTTAAATCACGTTTACAGAGACTAGTCTAGAAAATCTCCAAACGGTCGTCAGAAGAGCGTGAAAGATTATGTTTTATGATACCGGAACTTATTAATCCTGGCAAGTGTTGTCTTTTTTGTCCTTTTAATATTGCGGATTCCAATGTTGACTATTGAGACAAAACGATAAAATGAGAAGACTATGTAGGGCAATGTATACTTATGTACCTCTTATTACGTTAGCGTTCGACCAACGCGTCGTAAAAGGCACAAAAGAGAACAAAATAGAATTGAAGGGCACTAGGGAATTATACCATCTTTAAAAAGTTAAATGAAGTAGAAAAGTTTTAGTATTGTAAAAGATTATCTAAAAAAAAAATTGCCTAAAAAGTATTAAATTCTATAAATGTGCCTATCTGTATGTCAAGATCATGATATATTGTCGCTTGTAATAATATCGTCATTATGTTACCATCTGACCGAATTTAATAGTGCATGTCATTGACAAAACAAAGACACAAAATTTTAAATGATTTAGAGAAGAATATTCAATTAATTTATCAGATTAATTCTTCAACATATTTATTGACATTAGACGGCTAGTCATGGTTTAAAAATCCACCTTTGGATTTTTTTGAAGTGAATATAATAAATTGGAAGACAATAGTACAAAGTTGAAGAAATTATAATTTTATATTTTCACAAATGAATTATTATTGATGTTTCCTTAATTCATAAAGTTATAGTATATTTTAGTTATTATAAAACTAAGTTGCATAAAATCAGTAGCAAGTATGCTGAAGGAAAAGTGTATAGTAGCGTCAAAACATTTTTTTAAAAAAATATTAGAAAATATGTGCGTCTTGGAAGTTTATATATATATATATTATAATTAATTATTTAAAAAATATACTATATTAGAAATTATTATGAACTAGATTAGGTTCCGTCCGATGGAACGATTACTTAAAACTAAAAATTTATTGTGAATGATATATCTTAAATTTGTTTTAAGAAATAAGTAGAGACTTTTTTTTATAGAAAAGAGAGTGATTTACATAAATTTATTTTTTATATAAATAAATTAATTTAAATTTATATATTAAAATATCATTATTAATATATTGAAAATTTAGACCACATATAATAGTTTTTTTTATTTCATCTTGTTGTTTGTTTTTTTCGACCACCATGTGAAAACTGAAAAAATGAATCCGGTGACTGAAAGCTATGATCTCGCTCATATATGGGGGATATGTTCTTCCAAGAAGATATATGTTGTCCATTTGCTCTCCATGTTTCTGATCTTATCTCGGTTTTCAACTGAATATATTTTTCCTCTTGTTCTTTCACTCGTCGAAGTTTTTTGCCATTTCTTTATCACTTGTCGTTTTTCGACAATATCCTCTAACTCAATCTTTCTGTCACAAGCTCTTTTTTTTTAATTCCTGTCTCGGGTCCTATATATGTAGTTATTTAGTTTTTGCGGTTTCTTTTCTTTTTTATTTTCATATCCCATCCACCATAATTTTTAATCTCTAGTAGAAGACTCACGGCCTTCCTCTCGTCTCTAGATTTATATCTCTTATCTGGTTTAAATCTTATTTTGGTTCCCAACCGAACATCCTTTCTCGTATCTTCACTCTCCGAATTCCTTCGTCATTCCTTATCTCCTAACATTTTTCGACAATATCTTCTACCTTACCCCTAATGTTATCAGCTCTTGATTTTTATTCATATCTAGCACTACATTTATGAAATTATTTGGTTTTAGCGGCTTTCTTTCTTTTCGATCTTCGGATTCACATCAACAATTATCTTCAATCTCCAGCAAAAACTATGCCGCCTTTATCCCTCCTTTGGATCCAAATTTATGTATGAAAATTGGCTCGGACAAAAGAAATTCGCTTTGAGTTTTCATTCTATTTAACTATTTGACCTATGAAATTAAATACATATATGTGTTAACTCGATCTATTTAATTCCGTTAAATTGGATAGATTCATGAGTTAATCGAATTAATTTACTCTAAGATTTATTTAACATTTTACCAATTAGAATAATAAATCAGGTTTAACTATACTCAATCAGTTTTTTCGTTCAAATAATTAGAAGTGTGTGATAAAAAAATGTTGAAGGTTAAATAATATAAAATCTAAACATCTAAATTTGAAATAGGAAATAGGAAATTTTAATTTTATTAAAATAATAAAATTTAAATTATATTAAAAAAATGAAAAGTAATTAGTATATATTTTAATTTTGTTTTTAGGTATTTTCCTTTTTCAATTTAAAAACATATATAACACAAGATTTTTTCACACAAATCAGAATCTAATTGATTAAGCTATACATGTTGTGATCATGTTAATTATAATTTTGATACGTGTTGATTTTTTTTGAGTGCGTGATCATGATAATCAATTTTTCGTTCAAATAATTAGAAGCTTGTGATAAAATATAATAGAAATTAAATAATATAAAAATCTAAAACTAAAAATTTGAAAGCAAAAGTTTAAATTTGATTGAGATAATAAAATTTAACATGTATTAGAAAAATGGAAATTAAAAAGTTATTGATTTTAGTATTTAATTTATTTTTCGTTGGTTTTCTTTTTCTATTATGAAAAACAAAAATAACATAATATTTTTACCACGTGTCAAAATTCCATCAATTAAGTGACACGTGTCATGATTTCGTTAATTATAATTTTGACATGTGTCGAACTCTCGTGAGTGCAACCAACCTTTATATAATAAGATAACATAAATTCAATATTTATATATAACATCTAATGTATTAAAAATTGTTATGAATAACATAAATTCAACAATTCATTTTTATACAACTCAACTAAACAAAATGAAATATATCTAAATCTTCATATTAATTTCAACTCAATTAAAAATTCGTCTCAAATTCTATGTTGTCAAAAAAAATATTATCAAAATCAAAATTTTCAATTCAACTAATTAAAATAATCACTTTTACCATTTCAGATGTCAATAAAATAATTCTTTTAAGCAAAAGTTTTTAATAAATAAACGATTAAAAATAAAAAATGATGTTCATAAAAAAAAAATATATGACTTCTCAATTTTTTTATAAAATGAAAACATATAATAAATAATACCTATCAAAACGGAAACGCAAGCTTATAAAATAGAAGCACAAGTTTCCAACGTGCTAAATATTTTAAAATGCTACAGAAGTGAGTTTTCGAGAACTTCCAAATGCTTCCGCTTTTAAAGCGGAAACGGATATTGAACGAAACTTCCATGCTACTAAAGATATCGATTTATTTTTTGAAAATAAGAAAAAATAGAAAAAATAGAAAAAAAAAAAAAAAACTAAAAAAAAAAAAAAAAAAAAAGTATCTAAACCTATAGGGCAGGATACGAGAGACGACGAAGCGTCCTCGATTATCACCTTAAGCTCTCTTTTGCTTGCTTCCTTCTCTCTCAAAAACCCTAACTTCTCTAAAATCGATCGAATCCGGTAGCGCGCGAGAATGGCCAATAGTAATCTTCCCCGAAGAATCATCAAGGTACGTTTTCTGATCCTCTGTAAAATCCTCCGATCCCTATTTCCGTCGGTTTCATATTGGGGATTTTAATCTGAAATCGGAAGAAAGAATCTCCGGCTTGTAGCTCAGCAGAATTTCGATGGTTTCATTTGATCTTATAGCATCTACTTATGATCTGACTTTTTATTTTTTCTCCGATCTGGTAGGAAACTCAACGTCTACTTAGTGAACCTGGTAAATTCATCAATTCATTCTAATCCTTGTAGTCGATTTTAGCTGAAACAGTTGATTCAATTCGAAATTTCAATATTTTCTGAACTTGAGTTTAATGGATGTTTAATCAATCTGATACCTTATTGCAGCTCCTGGGATAAGTGCGTCTCCATCAGAAGAAAATATGCGCTATTTCAATGTTATGATTCTTGGTCCTACTCAATCTCCTTATGAAGGTAGTCAATTTGTTTTAATCTACTTATTGATTACTTCTTCCTTAATGCATGCTTCTCACCAATTTCGTTTACCTTTTCTTTTGCTGCGAGTAATGAAAATTTTGCTCTGTCTTTGTTTATACAAACGGATATGTTCGCTTAGGTTCTAGGGTGCTATTGGTCTTATAGATTGTGGTGGTTCCATTTTATTTCGACATTATTTATTCCACTGTCTTTTAGAATTCACAATGCCAAATCGAAATTTCGGTTCTTTTCTTGTATAATTTTTTTTCCCAGAATCAAGTCTGCTGTTTAATCTATCATCTAATTTCTATTGATTGATGTTTACCAATCATTTTGTTTCATTCTCAATTTGTAGGAGGGGTTTTCAAGTTGGAGCTCTTTTTGCCTGAAGAATATCCTATGGCAGCTCCCAAGGTTAGTTGTTCGACTTTTTGTGAGTGTTCTATTTTAAGTACATATTTCTGATCTTTTAGCTGCATTCATTGCTTCCATGGTAACATGAGTAAAATTAGTGTAACCCTTACATTGTTAAGTGGCTATTTTAGGTGAATGTCTCCACTCTTAAAATTAATGGGTTTATGAGATTGGTGATTCTGGTTGGTTATGATTACTCCAAATGCATTATCACTTATAACATTAGACAATTTGCCCTAGTTTTTATATTGATATTTGTGGGGTCTTATTGATGATATCTTCTGTAACACAGGTTAGGTTTCTCACCAAGATATACCATCCTAACATTGACAAGGTCTGTTGTGAAAATTTTCCTTTTCTTCTCTTACTTTCAAGCTATCTTACCAAACACATGGTCTTTTTTATCCTTATGAAACATGTTTTGTTTGCATTTATCATGTATATAGCTTGGAAGAATCTGCCTTGACATACTGAAAGACAAGTGGAGTCCTGCACTACAAATACGTACTGTGCTCTTGAGGTCTGAATATTTTCCTTAGATTCTTCTCTTCTTACTAAACCAAAATCATTGTAGCAATTAATATTAGCAATTGACTTTTTTTTTTTTATCCTCCAATGCTCTGTAAATATAGTATTCAAGCTCTTCTAAGTGCACCCAACCCAGATGATCCACTGTCTGAGAACATTGCTAAGCATTGGAAGAGTAACGAAGCCGAAGCTGTGGAAACAGGTGATCAGATATGATCTAAAATCTCGATATTTTCACTTTGTCCTCTCCTCTCTAATCTGGTAATCTCATCTCAATGTTAACACATGCAGCTAAGGAGTGGACTCGTCTGTACGCAAGTGGCGCATGATGGGGAGTGCGAATGGAGAAAAGATCATTGTCATTTAAATAACATTATATATGGTGAAACTATATCTCAATGTTTTATCTGAATCCTTTTTCTAAAAACAGGGAAAAAAATTTGTATTCTCTGAATTTGTATAATTAGGGGGATTTAAGACTTGTTTACCCATTTCTGCAAACTAATGTGCTTGCTAGATCTTTGTCTGTGTTAAAGATGCGCTCTAATCTTTGAAGCAATGTAGATAACCAGTGAATTGTGGTAAGTTTTTTGATGAGAATAATGTTACTATTACAGGTGTATGAGAGGGCCATTAAATGAAGCAGATTATTTGTCGAATGTAAAAATGTAAAAGAAGAAAACGTAGTCATGAGGAAAGAAATTTAAACTTTTTAAAAAATTTATAACTTAGAAACTGGACTCGTCAGTTGATGGGCGCCTCAAGAAGTACCTGAGACTATTGGCAAGAACCTGCAAACAAAATTTGGTTTTACTTTAGCTGCAAATTAATAATAGAAGAGAATACATAGTTTGTGTTCAGATATCTTTTACCTGCTGGAGAGGCTTGATTAGGGCTTTGTTTCTATAGCTAACGTGGAACTTTACCTTAGCCAACAAACCCTTTTTGTTTCACATACAACAACAAGAAGCAACGTGAGATCATCATATATTTAGAAGAATTAGTTTCAAACTTGTAAACTCATGATTGTTAATTTACCTCAGTGTCAAATTCTCCAGATTCGACAGCGACGCTGATATCTGAAATGATCTTCACCAGCTCAACTAATAGTCCAGGCCTATCTGCTGTTTCTATGTAGAGTAAACTGCATTCTCAACAAATTGTGTTGATAGGATCATATATATATTATAAAAATAAAAGTATTTTGATTGATAGGAGCGAAGATATTGTTTTAAAAAGTTGAGATAAGGTATGGGTGTTCTTTACCTGCGGTCTGCTCCATCATCTTCGATGCTTATGTGTGTTGCTATGTCCACATCAACCTGTTAACATCCCAATCAAACAAACATAAAAAAAAAAAATATAAGACTAATTTCGAAGTTGCGTGCTTATTCCCTTCATGTATTCATCAAAGTCAATAGAGTCAATACTATAAGGAAGTTTAATGCATGTATTATTTAGTTAGTGTTTGTTTTCTCTATTATTATTTCTCATCTGTACATGACCGAGGAGGTTAAAGAGCATAGTGGATATGGTTAAAAAAAAATAGCATCAAAATTGAAATGTTTTTACCAGTTCAGTTGGCGGAAGGACACCAAAAGCTGCTCCCATTGCCAATTGAGAACTTGATTCCTGATCCAAAAGCATTGGTGTGAGTTGAGAAATGATGAAAGATAAGAAATTGAGAAAGAGACGAAATTAGGATTACAGGATGAAACTCAAGCATATTGTTGATGACAGTGAGACGAATGGCCTCGAGCAATTCAGGGTCTTGTACTTTTCTTCCACTATCCCTGTTTCAGTCACCACAAAATTCAACTCTCTACATTAAGCTATTTAATCAAGTCTTGGAATCTGTTGATGATATGAAAAGACAGACATACGCTTTAGTAATGGCAAATTTGTTGTGCTTGCCCGAAGAATCGAGGTAAACATTTGCCTTGACGACATTCAGGCCCAAGTTTTTGAGCGCATTCATCTACAACAAAGTTGATCAGATCAAGAAAGCAGAGAAATGTGGGAAAAGAAGTTAAAAGCTTTGGGATATGATTACAGTGTCAATGAGAGCACCAAGACGATCTCCAAATGTAATTTCAACAACGGTTGCATCAGGGTCAGAATCTTGGTCAATTATGACCACTGGAGTTGGCACTTTGTCTGAATCAGCCGCACTTCCATCTTGCTTTCCATTCTTCAAAATTAAATCCAGATTTTTATAAACCTAACTCTCTTTTGACTCTTATTATTAGTACCTTTGTGTAATCCATTTTCATACCTCCACAGCAGTAGCATTTGATGCTCGAGGCTTCAACCCGGATAATCTGAAACACACAAATTCCAATTCAACCGAGAGAACAGGATCAGCTCAAAAAAATCATGCTTCGAATCAAATTGCAGAAAAGATACGGAATTCCTAAACTACCAATAAAGATCATTTAGTCTATCGTGTTACAAACTTGGAACAGTAAATTCTGAGAATCCTTAAACCATTATAAGATACTTTAAGGTTTTTAAGATCTATAGAGAAAATTCAAAACAAATGAAGTTGATTCAGAAACAGTATTCAAAAACTTCATGACCCCGAAAGAAGTAAAATCAGCACAAAACAGTAAGATCACAAACGAATACGCAATCATAAAAAGGAAAAATTCCGCCAAATGAAGCTCGAATTCAAATTTTATTCCAAACCTTAGTCGCTCAAGATTCATAAGAGATTTATCGACAAATCCAAACGTAATTCTCCTAGGAGCAAAGCAAAGAGTTCCACAATCGCGTCTTATAGCACGAGAGCTAGAAGCATCAGTGAAGCAAAGAGCAGAGCCAGAAGCAGAGGCCATAGCCATAGCTGAATCCAATGCAAAATCGGAATAATGTTTAATAATAAGAAAAATCGGGGGGAAATGTTAGAGAGGAGTAGTGAAGAAGATGAAGAAAAACAAGAGCTTTTGGACAGTTCTCGTGTTATCCGCCATGAGAGGACAATAAAAAAAGATAGGAGAAAAGATAAAAATGTCTGTTTCTTCCTTATTATCTTCAACGTTAGATCGCCATCTCTCTTGATTTCCTTTTCCCCCACTCGTAAAGAAATACATTTTTTTAAAAAGTTATTTTAATTTCAAATTCGACAAACTTCCTCATTCTATTGGCCCCAACTTTATCGGATGTGACATAATACTATTATTGGTCTTTACGGAGTAATTAAATTAGGCGACGCTAGAAAAAAAGGTTAAATGAAGAAACACATGACGTCATCATTTTGAGTAACGGGCCTAATTTTTATGCTTAGGCCCACTGTTAAATGGGCTAAACACTAAAGTAATCATGTCGAAAATTACAAGTTTGCCACATACTCGCTGCTTCATCACTTTCGTTGGTTCGTCAGATTTGCACCGCGCCCAAATCCCTCCCTAAAACCTTGACGGTGACCAGTCAGTGAGAGAGACGAATCAGAGAAATGTGGAAGTCCGCCGTGAGAATCGCCGCCGGGAATCTCAAATTCAGTTGGAGGTCTTCGATTCTAAATAACAGCGTTTGTCATTTCCCGGCGCAGACTTCAGCTGCCGAGGGAACACTTGTTCCGAGTTTAGATCATATTCATCGCTGCTTCTCATCTTCAAAGAGCACGAAATCGTCAATCACCAAGACGAAGAAGGCTGAAGGCAAAAAATCCAAACCTAAAGGCGGCGATCCAGGTGCAGCCGGAGCTGAGGACGGAGAGTTCGGAGCCGCCGGTGGAGATGACCTTGAAGCCGGTCGCGCGCAGAGGTTAGCTGATGATGAGAAGATTCCGTCTCTAGATGTAGGTCCTAATGGAAGGCCGCTCTTTACTCCTAAAGATACCACACTTTCGCAGCTATCTCACAAGGATATCAATTCCTACGTCAAATTCGAGTAATCTCAATTCTCTCATTTTCCTTATTGCAGCTGATATTTCTATATCTATTTTGAGAATTTTTGTATGCACCATTTTCTGATGTTATGTGTAATGTGGGAATGATAGTGAGGCAGCATTGAAAGCAGTTCTGCCAGAGGGATTGGCTTCAGGAATTGTAGATGAGTTTAATGAATCATGGAGACCTGCATTGCTTGTTAGAAAAAGTTTCTTGGCTCTTAGGGATAATTTCAGACGTATTGTTGATCCTCCCATGTGGCCCTCTGACAGTAAAGGTGTGTTCTTTGTTCATTTCCCAAGTATAAGAATAGTGATCTCTTCTATGGTCAACAGATGTGTTTTTTACCTTAGAAGTGAAAGCAGTCTAATTTGTTGGCCAAGTCTTGCTTATCATATGGCCTTATCTGGAACTAGGTGTCAAACTTAAGAAGCAGATTGTCTTGGATGGCCCTGTTAAATGTGGAAAGAGTATTGCTTTGGCAATGCTTGTTCACTGGGCACGCGAGGAAGGCTGGCTAGTTTTATATGCACCGAAAGGAGGTGACTGGACTCATGGAGGCTACTTCTATAAGAATCCACATACAGGTTTTTGGGACACTCCTCTACAAGCTGAGAATATTCTCAAGGTATGATTTCACATGGTTCCTCTTTTGGAATGGAATTCCTCCTAGTTAAGAGCATTTCTTAATAAACTTAGCTTCTGTAGGATTTTGCGAAGTTCAATGAATCCCGCTTAAGAGAGTTACGGTGCAAAATCCATGATCCCATCGTGCTTGGAGAGGGTGCAGGTGTAGGATACTTGAAAGGCACAGATACTTTACCTATTCCCGAGGATTCAACTCTGTATGACCTTGTGCAACTGGGGATTAAGAGCACTCATGCAGCTGTTAATGTCGTTGTGCGACTTAGAAAAGAACTCTCACTCGTAAAAGATGTACCAGTGTTGATTGCAATTGACCAAGTTAGTTCCCAAATTTCACTTTTTTAATTCCATTTTTAGTCTGCCTCTTTTTTACTAGAGTTAATGCTTCTTGTTTCTTGTTCTTTTACTTGTTTTTCAGTATAACAGTTGGTTTACATTCAGCGAGTTTGAGGAGCCTGTAAAACCACGTTCTTGCCGACCTATACATGCCAGAGAACTTACAACGGTGGATATTTATTCCAAATATTATCTAATTCAGAAAAAAAGAAAGAAGAATTTCCTAATTCTCTGTGTTCTTTTGGCAGGTGAATGCTTTCAGAAGCATGATGCATGAAGATATGATGGTGGGTGCATTCTCACATTCAACAGCAGTAGGAAAGCTACGTAAAGACTTGCCAGATGTTCCAGTTGATGCTCGTTTGGATTTCCCTCGTTATTCTTTGGAAGAAGCAGAAGCTGTCTGCTATTACTACCTCCGGTGAGTTTATTGAAACCAATTGTATGTCTTTAAGAGATATAAGTCTACTGATCACAACCATCAGACCCAGTCTTTATTAGTCTTGGCTCATCATTGAGTTCATGAAAGTTTGATATGGTTTTGTTTCAGGCAAAGACTAGTTCGGCGTGAAGTATTCTCAGAAGAAAACTGGAAGAAGATATACTATTTGGCTAATGGAAATGGAGCAGAGATGCGTTGGTTAGTCCCTTTCATGCGTTGAGAAACCAACACACAAACAAACAAAATAGATTGTGATTCTGATTACTTTAATGTCGCCTTTGCTGGTGTTTTAAGTTATCCCATTAGTTTGGGAAAGAAACTCTTTTCAATGACCTTTCTGAATTAAAGGAAGATTTTTGTTGCTTGAGTTTGTAGTTTTAGGTTTTTGTTGTCTGTAAAACACTGGTTTTTGGACCTAAATTTCTTTCTAATAAAATCAGTGCCTTTCATTTATTATGGCTAGAATTGATAACAATGCAGATGTAAAATACCAAAATTGTGCAAGAAAATAAAAATATGTCAACTAACAAATCTGGTGATTGAGTATTTATTCCACAAATTAGGAGTACACCAAATTTCAAATAGCATAAAGCATAACATAAACAAATAGGTTTAAAAAGAACACCAAAGTCAAGTTTGTTTTCACAAAAGGAAAGATTTAGACATCACATAACACCTTGAGTAAAAGTACACAAGTTCTATCGAAAAAGAATGGACATGAAGAGCTATACAAACCAAAAGGCGAAGAAGAAGAAGAATAAGAAGAAAAACAATTAGCTCATTTTAGGAAAATGAAGCCACACCCTCCACCATCACCATCACCCCTCATACTAACCGTAATAACTTGGAGAACAAATAATAAATTGAAAGAGAATTAACAAAGAAAGAAACACTACAACCACCAACAAACGAACCCACCAGGAAGATCATATTTTTCCAGATTCATGAAAAATATTTAATGAACCCAAACTTGGATGTTGATGATGATTGATGACTCAAACCGGTATGGCATCAACATTCGATGAGTCTTCACATCTCAATACGACTCCTTCAAGACTTGTTGGGAATGTGCATCTCCTCCATTGCCAACCAGCTGTTATTGGCTCAGATGATGTAACTATCATTAACACATTATCATTTCTCTGCACCACTCCAATCACACTCACTGTGCTTCCTTCTTTTATATAACTGAAATTGAAACCCAACAGAGCGAATCTAGATCAGAGCTTCTGTTAAGTATTTACTACTTTAGGAGTTGTAAGTGAAGTGTTTGTTCATTACCCTTCTTTGAGCCGCATTATTCGATCATCACTTGTTAGATTTTTCTTGCCTAACCATCGAACAAAATCAGGAGACATTTGCTCGCTTCCTTGCTTAAAATCGATGACAACAGAATCATCTACAAGAGGTGTTACCTTTGCACCGTTTCCGGTTTTGACTAAGGCTCTGAGCCCAGATTGGAAATCAGAGATGTAAAAGTCCACCACGTGTCTCTGCCACATAATGGTACAAGGAAGTGTTTTGATGGAGTTGAGGAAGATACTATAACATTTCCTCCGTGAAAACAAATGTATTGGGGGATTCACTAACCTCTGATGATCTCAGCCCCCATGTGAAGCGACGATGTGAAGAATTGGCTGGTTTCGAACCCCATCCACGATACTCATATAGACATGTCGATGTGTACACACATCTGGGAACTCTGTGGAAGGATGACTCTAGCGGTACATTACCACAAGTAACCACCTTCAAAAAATAAAACAAGAATCAAGGTCATGAACATAGCAAACCAAGATAACAGATGCAATCTAATAGCTAACCGTAATCTCTTCTATTATCCATCCACGACATGTTTATTCCACTATTTCAACTAAGTAGTACTCTGTTTTCTAATAGTTTAGCAGATATCACATGCAATAAAGCTATAGCCTTCTCTCAAAAGCTATACTTTTATCATATGATCAGAGACCAAATTCATATTTCTGGCAAGTAGACAAGCCGCAGAAGGAGATACCATCAATTGTAGAAACGGTGCAAGGATGCTTACCCCAGTGACCTTAACGTATTGACCATTTTTGGCAGTTCTAAGATCAGCATCAGGGTAACGAGCAATGAAATCTGTGATACCACGTCTCCCCCAAAAACTATTCCAGATAAAAAGCGCAGCAACAACTGTGAACAAGATCGCAACAACAACAAGGAGAACTGGGTTGTGAACTGCTCCAAGTATGAAGCCTCCGGCAAGGAACCCCATTACCAATATGAGAACAACCAGCCACAGCACAGGCTTTGGGAAGCTCTTCAGACAGGAAAAGTCATCTTCTGGACCAAGGGTAGTTACCGCCTGGTTGTGGACAACAGAAGGCATATGTGACTTCATCAAACCAGAAGAGTCTAGAGGACCAGAAACCTTCCTGGGGGCCCCAGATGAATTCAGAGGGCCTGATGTAATAGGCCCAGAGGTTATGAGACCTGTAGCTGGAAGAACAGGAATAGGACCGGAATTTTGCCGAGTTACACCACCAGATTGTGGGCCAGACGATTTCTTTAAAGGCTCACCGTGCTTAGATAAAGGTTGATGAGATCTTCCCTAGATCGGCACTTGTGAAGTTAAAAAGAGGGTTTGATGGATTGAGAGAAACTTCCAAAGGCTGCGGAATTCCTTTGAACTTTCAAGCTTGATTCGTGCTATGGATATGACACACCAAAGCATTCACAAGTTGAATCTATAATATGACACATACAGATTCAGATCAAACAAAGGAAAGAGGTTTTTGATTAAAATGTTTGATAAGAAATCTCAGATCTGAAGAAACAAGGTAATAGAGGCTCAGATCTGCATGAGCTTTTGCATGATCGACAAGTGTCCTCAACAGAAATAAAATAGAAATAAAATAGAACTAAGTCTGCAACAGAAAGAACAAAGGCCAAAACGAAAATGGGCCTAAAAGAAAGAAAAATGGGCCTAAAGATGGCTGGGCCAGATATCGGATTTCAACAATGGGCAATGGCGTAAAAGAAGGTTTGGAAGTCTCGCTAAAACCTTGTCAAGAAAACCCAGTGGGAAAAACTTGACAAGGAAAAGAGCACTCACCAAAACCCTTTTCCCATTGTTGAGATCACTTAGCTTGAATCAAAACCAAAGTGGTTTGATAAGCATTGTCTTGAAATTCCCGGATCAAATATCGTTGTTGGGCTGAGCCAAATCTTCATTGATGATTTTGTTCTTCTCCTTAGACTTTCTTGAAGCTTCCTTGAGTTGGATCCAGCTGGTTCATGCTTAGCTTCCTCGGCTACAAGCTCAGGTTCGAGTTCCATCTTCCAAGGGTAGTTACCGCCTGGTTGTGGACAACAGAAGGCATATGTGACTTCATCAAACCAGAAGAGTCTAGAGGACCAGAAACCTTCCTGGGGGCCCCAGATGAATTCAGAGGGCCTGATGTAATAGGCCCAGAGGTTATGAGACCTGTAGCTGGAAGAACAGGAATAGGACCGGAACTTTTTATTAGGTTCACTCGTTTTATCAAACAAAAATCCTCCATGCCTAAAGAACTTTTTATACTCAAATTCCTCACGAGATGGAAACACATTTTGAAAATTATCATTTGAATCATAAATCATTCTAATGTGTTCAAGTTCCAGCAACTTAGCTTCTGGAATAAAAAGAAAAACATACCTTGGAATTATTGCATCAGCCACAATAATTTCCTTACCTTGTTTGTTTCGGGTGTCACAGCGAATTGTCTCAATGTTTGCTTTTTCAAAGGCAATAGGACGCTCTATGGCACAGCTTGGA
The DNA here is from genome assembly GCA_028015245.1 of Cardamine occulta. Taxonomy (NCBI): domain Eukaryota; kingdom Viridiplantae; phylum Streptophyta; class Magnoliopsida; order Brassicales; family Brassicaceae; genus Cardamine; species Cardamine occulta. Next base: position 7,303,047 of record CM051362.1, on the reverse strand, counting down.
AGTAGCAAGTCACAAGACTTCTTTGGAGGAATAACACTTCTGAAATCCTGAAAATTACAAGATATCTCACTCGGCAGCACCGGTGCAAGGTTAGTAAAGCTCAAAAGAGTTTCTCTATAGACAAACTTACGCACATGTGGTTTAGAGAGTAAAGTTTGTTTCATCTCACCAGCCTTTGCGGAGTTAGAGTGAATAGTTATAAGTTCCTTGCTAGGCATATTTTCTTTTTGAACCGTGAGGACCTTTGGAATTTGTTTCAGCTTGTCACACATGTGATGCTTCTCAGTTTCTGCATGCCTAGAGCTCGAACTAGCTTTTCTTCTCATTACGTCCAGGTAGTTCAGGGTGGTTGATAACTCCTTTGGACCTTCTGTGGTGTCTTTATGATCCTGCAAATGAGAAGAATGCTTACTCGGAGATGGTAGCTCCGGTGCAACGTTAGTTAAACTCATAGGAGTTTCTTTATCAATCGCAAGAATCTTTTCTTTTGGAGGAAGAGAGTTTAGAGATTCACTTACAAACTGTCTTACTCTTTGCTTTACGATGAGCTGATCTTGTTGAATCTCATGTGGTTTCATTGCAACCAAACCATGCTTTCTTCCTTTGTACTTAAATGAATATCGTTTTTTTGAACCAGAATACTCATGGATTGCTTGATATTTGTTTAGCCACGGTTTTCCAAGGAGGATGTGACATGATTCCATCGGTTGAACATCACACAAAACCTCGTCTTCATATTTTCCAATGCATATAGAAATCGTCACCTGATGGCTCACTCTTAAGTTGTAATTATCATCGAGCCATGGGTGCTCCTTCACTGTCAGTCCAAGCTTCTTGACCATATATTCACT
>CM051362.1:7277096-7302096 GCA_028015245.1 Cardamine occulta | reverse complement strand
TGCCACATTGTTGGAACTCCTTTCATCAATCATAAGGCTGCATATCTTGCTTTGAACCTGGCACCTAGTGTAGAACAAATCCTTTCCTTCGTGAGTAGTCATTGCTGTACTGGATTTTTTCTTTAATGATCAGCCATATCTGCCTGAAAACAACACAAAACAAACCCAGTAGCAAGTTCTTTTGAAAGCAAATCGATCGCACACACAAAACACAACACGCAGTTACAAGTTCTTCAAGTAACAACACAGATTGGACAGACAGACAGGGGTGCACTTAAAATTCGATTTAAATTTCAGTTTAACTCCAAAAATTCTGATTCCAATTTTAAACACAATTTAACTCATCCTAGTAATAGAATAAATGATTGAAACATCAAAATAAGTCACAAGTATTTCTAGAAAAAATCGAGCAAGACAGAAGATGAACAGACAGTTTTCACCAAATCGTTTTTCCAGAACACAATGCAATCAAAATTCGATTAAAATTTCAGTTCAACTCCGAAAATTCTGATTTCAGTTTTAAAAACAAGTTAACTCATCCTAGCAACAGAATCAATGAACGAAACATCAAAACAAGTCACAAGCATTTCTACAAAAATCGAGCAATACAGAAGATGAACAGACAGTTTTCACAGAATCGTTTTTTCAGTAAAGATCCAGAATTCGAACAGGTATAACTATCAGAATACGACCTAGAACAAGACGATTCGACAGCAAATCTGAAAGATAAGACTCTGAATGACAAGATATGATCGGTTTTATCCAGATTTAAGGAACGACACGAGAACGAAAACACTTAACTTCTAAGCGCGGCTCTGATACCACTTGATGAGATCTTCCCTAGATCGGCACTTGTGAAGTTAAAAAGAGGGTTTGATGGATTGAGAGAAACTTCCAAAGGCTGCGGAATTCCTTTGAACTTTCAAGCTTGATTCGTGCTATGGATATGACACACCAAAGCATTCACAAGTTGAATCTATAATATGACACATACAGATTCAGATCAAACAAAGGAAAGAGGTTTTTGATTAAAATGTTTGATAAGAAATCTCAGATCTGAAGAAACAAGGTAATAGAGGCTCAGATCTGCATGAGGCCTTTGCATGATCGACAAGTGTCCTCAACAGAAATAAAATAGAAATAAAATAGAACTAAGTCTGAAACAGAAAGAACAAAGGCCAAAACGAAAATGGGCCTAAAAGAAAGAAAAATGGGCCTAAAGATGGCTGAGCCGCAGATACGGATTTCAACAATGGGCAATGGCGTAAAAGAAGGTTTGGAAGTCTCGCTAAAACCTTGTCAAGAAAACCCAGTGGGAAAAACTTGACAAGGGAAAAGAGCACTCACCAAAACCCCTTTTCCCATTGTTGAGATCACTTAGCTTGAATCAAAACCAAAGTGGTTTGATAAGCATTGTCTTGAAATTCCCGGATCAAATATCGTTGTTGGGCTGAGCCAAATCTTCATTGATGATTTTGTTCTTCTCCTTAGACTTTCTTGAAGCTTCCTTGAGTTGGATCCAGCTGGTTCATGCTTAGCTTCCTCGGCTACAAGCTCAGGTTCGAGTTCCATCTTCATGATCATATCATCCTCTTCCACTTGAAAAGGATTTGACCTCAAATCCGAACACTCTGCAAGAAAAAGGATTAAGTTAGAAAAATTGAAAAGTAAACTCAGATTGTACTCACCTTGCAAGCTTTTCTTATAAGCTTTTTTATTGACCGCTCAGAGATTTGAAAAGGATAATCGCTTCTTGATATCAGATTGATCTTTGCTTGGTTTGGCAAACGTCCATTCTTCATTTGGCTCCAGAAATTTCCACCAGGCTCAAAGATCATTTGGCATCGCTTCTGGTTTGCTTGCTGCTCCTTTCTCAAATGCTTCATTGGTTCAAGAACAACATTTTTCTTAAGCCAAACATGGTAGAGCCATATTTTTGGTGCATGAAAACTCAGCTCTCCAATCTGTATATCTTGTATATTCACAGCAAAAACTCGAGACAAAAGATCATAGGTGCCAAGGATATGCTCATTTCGACTAGCAAACAGATTTCCACTTAGATCATTTAAAACAATTTTCAAATGCTCAGCATGATCATCTAAGTGTTTACTAAAATTCAGAGTGCTATCAAAGTAAACAATTTCTCTAAAGAATAATTCATCATTAGGTGAAGCACTAGCAGAATTAAAGAAAGTAGCAATATCCATAAGCACAAAATTTTTATTAGGTTCACTCGTTTTATCAAACAAAAATCCTCCATGCCTAAAGAACTTTTTATACTCAAATTCCTCACGAGATGGAAACACATTTTGAAAATTATCATTTGAATCATAAATCATTCTAATGTGTTCAAGTTCCAGCAACTTAGCTTCTGGAATAAAAAGAAAAACATACCTTGGAATTATTGCATCAGCCACAATAATTTCCTTACCTTGTTTGTTTCGGGTGTCACAGCGAATTGTCTCAATGTTTGCTTTTTCAAAGGCAATAGGACGCTCTATGGCACAGCTTGGAAGTAGCAAGTCACAAGACTTCTTTGGAGGAATAACACTTCTGAAATCCTGAAAATTACAAGATATCTCACTAGGCACCGGTGCAAGGTTAGTAAAGCTCAAAAGAGTTTCTCTATAGACAAACTTACGCACATGTGGTTTAGAGAGTAAAGTTTGTTTCATCTCACCAGCCTTTGCGGAGTTAGAGTGAATAGTTATAAGTTCCTTGCTAGGCATATTTTCTTTTTGAACCGTGAGGACCTTTGGAATTTGTTTCAGCTTGTCACACATGTGATGCTTCTCAGTTTCTGCATGCCTAGAAACTCAGCTTTTTTCTTCTCATTACGTCCAGGTAGTTCAGGGTGGTTGATAACTCCTTTGGACCTTCTGTGGTGTCTTTATGATCCTGCAAATGAGAAGAATGCTTACTCGGAGATGGTAGCTCCGGTGCAACGTTAGTTAAACTCATAGGAGTTTCTTTATCAATCGCAAGAATCTTTTCTTTTGGAGGAAGAGAGTTTAGAGATTCACTTACAAACTGTCTTACTCTTTTGCTTTACGATGAGCTGATCTTGTTGAATCTCATGTGGTTTCATTGCAACCAAACCATGCTTTCTTCCTTTGTACTTAAATGAATATCGTTTTTTGAACCAGAATACTCATGGAGTGCTTGATATTTGTCTCGACACGGTTTTGCAAGGAGGATGTGACATGATTCCATCGGTTGAACATCACACAAAACCTCGTCTTCATATTTTCCAATGCATATAGAACTCGTCACCTGGTGGCTCACTCTTAAGTTGTAATTATCATCGAGCCATGGGTGCTCCTTCACTGTCAGTCCAAGCTTCTTGACCATATATTCACTTGCCACATTGTTGGAACTCCTTTCATCAATCATAAGGCTGCATATCTTGCTTTGAACCTGGCACCTAGTGTAGAACAAATCCTTTCCTTCGTGAGTAGTCATTGCTGTACTTGGATTTTTTCTTTAATGATCAGCCATATCTGCCTGAAAACAACACAAAACAAACCCAGTAGCAAGTTCTTTTGAAAGCAAATCGATCGCACACACAAAACACAACACGCAGTTACAAGTTCTTCAAGTAACAACACAGATTGGACAGACAGACAGGGGTGCACTTAAAATTCGATTTAAATTTCAGTTTAACTCCAAAAATTCTGATTCCAATTTTAAACACAATTTAACTCATCCTAGTAATAGAATAAATGATTGAAACATCAAAATAAGTCACAAGTATTTCTAGAAAAATCGAGCAAGACAGAAGATGAACAGACAGTTTTCACCAAATCGTTTTTCCAGAACACAATGCAATCAAAATTCGATTAAAATTTCAGTTCAACTCCGAAAATTCTGATTTCAGTTTTAAAAACAAGTTAACTCATCCTAGCAACAGAATCAATGAACGAAACATCAAAACAAGTCACAAGCATTTCTACAAAAATCGAGCAATACAGAAGATGAACAGACAGTTTTCACAGAATCGTTTTTCGTAAAGATCCAGAATTCGAACAGGTATAACTATCAGAATACGACCTAGAACAAGACGATTCGACAGCAAATCTGAAAGATAAGACTCTGAATGACAAGATATGATCGGTTTTATCCAGATTTAAGGAACGACACGAGAACGAAAACACTTAACTTCTAAGCGCGGCTCTGATACCACTTGATGAGATCTTCCCTAGATCGGCACTTGTGAAGTTAAAAAGAGGGTTTGATGGATTGAGAGAAACTTCCAAAGGCTGCGGAATTCCTTTGAACTTTCAAGCTTGATTCGTGCTATGGATATGACACACCAAAGCATTCACAAGTTGAATCTATAATATGACACATACTGATTCGAGATCAAACAAAGGAAAGAGGTTTTTGATTAAAATGTTTGATAAGAAATCTCAGATCTGAAGAAACAAGGTAATAGAGGCTCAGATCTGCATGAGGCGGCTTTGCATGATCGACAAGTGTCCTCAACGAAATAAAATAGAAATAAAATAGAACCAAGTCTAAACAGAAAGAACAAAGGCCAAAACGAAAATGGGCCTAAAAGAAAGAAAAATGGGCCTAAAGATGGGTGAGCCAGATACTTGATTTCAACAATGGGCAATGGCGTAAAAAGAAGGTTTGGAAGTCTCGCTAAAACCTTGTCAAGAAAACCCATGGGAAAAACTTGACAAGGAAAAGAAGCACTCACCAAAACCCCTTTTCCCATTGTTGAGATCACTTAGCTTGAATCAAAACCAAAGTGGTTTGATAAGCATTGTCTTGAAATTCCCGGATCAAATATCGTTGTTGGGCTGAGCCAAATCTTCATTGATGATTTTGTTCTTCTCCTTAGACTTTCTTGAAGCTTCCTTGAGTTGGATCCAGCTGGTTCATGCTTAGCTTCCTCGGCTACAAGCTCAGGTTCGAGTTCCATCTTCCAAGGGTAGTTACCGCCTGGTTGTGGACAACAGAAGGCATATGTGACTTCATCAAACCAGAAGAGTCTAGAGGACCAGAAACCTTCCTGGGGGCCCCAGATGAATTCAGAGGGCCTGATGTAATAGGCCCAGAGGTTATGAGACCTGTAGCTGGAAGAACAGGAATAGGACCGGAATTTTGCCGAGTTACACCACCAGATTGTGGGCCAGACGATTTCTTTAAAGGCTCACCGTGCTTAGATAAAGGTCCAGAATTAGTTTTCTTCATCGAAACAGAACCAGCAGAAGCTAAAGAACCAGACATACGGCCAGTGGCAATAGGAGCACCTGCACCTGATTGTGCATTCCCTGCAAATGAGCCAGACCTTGAAGGAGCACCAGGTATAGGACCAGACCTCCTTGACTTGGTCCCATCTGTTGGAATATCAAACATCTTTCCCAATTCTCCAGATTTCTTGATATCGCCACCCGTGTAAGGCATGGCTACTGAGCTCATGGTTGGAGGCCTTTCTTTGGGTTGCTCAGGACGACCAGACACAAATAGCCCATTGCCGAGTTGATGAGATGGGTACCTCGAACCCATTTTTTGGTTACTTAAAGAAAACCCAGAGCAAGTTACTCTGAGAGCACCACAAACACTAAGCTGAAACGTAAGAATGCCAAATCCTACAGAAACAACATAGGAAAGAAAGTGAGAAATGACCCAAATGCAAACTGCTTCACATGTATACACATAACAAGATTATAATACAATAAAAATAAAGAAAAAGACATCGTCAGATTGAGATTGTGACAAGTCGAAACAAGGGGCAATGGCATAATCAAAAATACAAAAGAAAGAGCTTGAAAGACCTATGGTGACAAGGTAGCCACCAGAACTGAGTAATTCAGAAAAACCAGAATAGACATTTAAAGTGGACCACTAACTATAGGCTCAGATCCCTAAGTTTTTCTACCATCGATTTTAGCGTTGAAATCAAAAACGTTTCTCCAAATCGTTTCCTAAAGTCTTATTTTTTTGTTTTTTCTGTTAAAATTTGGGTTTCCTAAAAAGTCTTTAAACAAAAAGATCAAAGATTAATGAGCAATTCCAAATACTCCCAAAAGATCGGTGGACTTATCACTTGAAAATTCAACGCAGCATCAACATCAAACCAAACGATTTCTATCTCAAGACTAATCCAAAATCTCAATAGAGAAGAAAAATCGGAAATCTAGATTGGTACCTGAGAGACTGTGAGTTTCTGAGAAAATGCCGAGAAAAAAAGCTATCAGGAAAAGCAATTGCTATTGTGGGAGTGACAGTAGAAGACGAAGCGGAAGCGGGAAGCAAAAGTGGTGAAGCTGAGATCCCATCACCTTCAGCTCTCTTCTCCGTCGGGTGAATCTCGATCGAGATCTCTTCTTTCTGCCGTAACAACTGATGAGTTGTCTCACTCTCTCTCTCTCCTCTTCCCTTTCCTTTCTTTTTCTCTCTCTAAAAGAGCTAATTTTTTTTTTTGTCTACCAAACTGATTAGAGAAAAAAAGGAAGAAGAAACACTCTGTTCTTTTTTTTTTCGGAAAAAGGAAACAAGTTATAAATTCAAAATAGTATGTTTTTTTTTTCTATGTCGTCGACATTACAAAAAATGTATTTTATCATCATTTGAAACATTTAATCATTTGATGGATAAATTATGTAACATTACCATCTAAGGTTGTTTCCACCTAACCCTTGTTTAATTAGTTGGTCTTTCTATTTTTATATTGCTGATTTTATAGAAACATTTTTGCTAATTAAGTTGCAACAATATAATTGGATGGAGTAAAATTAACTAAATTTTGTTTTAATCCATTTTGTTCATGGGACACAGATTTTATTGTCATTTTCTCACAATATATTGCTAAGTACTATAACAAAGACACAAACCGTTTTTTTTTGTCACTAAGCCACAAACAATTGGATTATACAAGAAGAATTGCCCAATCAGAGAAATATATATTTATAAAAAAAAACAGAAATATATAGACATCATTTATATGAACTCTGTTCGGTGGTGTTTTCGTTGCTAATGTCAAATTTGATAATCGGGTGACTGGATTTGTCAAATTTGGTACAAAAACAAAATACAGACAATACTACTATGTATATAAATAAATTTGGTACGATAAATTGTTTTTTCCTCACGCCTGACGTGTTACGGTTTATTTTATTTTGTCGATTGGGTTAATTATTGGAAGCTTTTCTTTCAAGCAAAGTAAATTCGTAATAATGATTGGTCACATCGAATGGTTAGTCAGTCTATTACCCCGTTGATCAAGCTCTGTCATATATCTCATAATTTTATTTTATTTTGAAACTAGCTAGCACTTATTAGTTTAGGTTAAATCACGTATTTTAATTAGAATTTGTGTACATATGTTATGAATACGATCATATTTTGCAGAACATGTGATTTCATTCATTACTATCCATTATGCTAAACCTTGACGCGCGAAAGACACGTCATAGCTAATAATGTAACTCATTTATAATGATTGAAGCAAGACGAAGAAAACAACATACATAGTATAATTGAACTAGATTTTTCTTAAAAATGAAATTAATACCGAGAAACAATTCAGACTTGGGCTCTTAATATATCTCTAAAAATAAGCTATAAAGAACCGCAAATTAAAACGTGGTTACCTGTCTGTCTTGATGCTCTGTGGACTGTAGTCAGTAGTATATCTGATCAAATCATAACAATGTGTTTAGAAATCGTCATTAAAAAAAATATACAAGAACTTTGAAAAGACCACCAAGTGATATTTTCGGGATTTAATCTATAGTTTTAACAAATTTCACAGTGTATAAGAGTCTATTGAGTCGTTACTTGTTAATCAAACGGATCTAATGATAATACGTTGTATTAGTTCCGGACCAAATAGAGTTTTACTGTGTTTTTTCTAGTGACAATTTCTAAACGAAATCGAAACGCTAGGGAAAAAACCCAGGGGTTGGTTAAATATTTAACCGGTCGGTTCTAAATTTCGACATGAAAAAGAGAAAAAACGAATAATCTGAAAGTGGTAAACAGTAAAAGCAGCACGTGTCTGGGTGTTCCATGAGCCACCTCCTTCACGTCCGTCCTCTTGTCGTTTTCTTGTTCACGCGATGAACACGTGTCGTGTCCCCACCACGTCTTTTTCGCCGACTCGCCTGGCAAACAAAAACCTCTGTACATGTAAGTTGTATCCTCAACTTGTATTACCACATTAATAAAAAACAGAAAATAACTCAAAAACGATAAAACATGGCCGATCAAGCAAAGCATAGGCAAGTTTTTCACCTTCTATGCATATTCTCCGTAGCCTTCTTCTTACTCTTCGTACTATCGGTGAATGTTTCGGCTGAAGATAAAACGACGACGGTTTGGCTATCTAAAATCAAACAGTCTGGTCAAAATTATTGGGCGAAACTCAGAGAGGCTTTGGATCGTGGACACTCATCCCACTTCTTCCCTCCAAACATAGAGTAAGTATAAATATTCAAATCTTCGTTTGTTCGGACCGTCGGAGAATTACTTAATTTATTAACGGGTCATTTTTTTTACTCCTTTATGTATAGTTCTAGAGGAAAGGAGGGTGCCCCGATGGGAGCCGGCGAAAATATGAAAGAGGCGGTGACGAAGAGCTTTGAGAAGAGTAAAAAGACAGTGGAGGAAGCCGCTAGATCAGCGGCGGAAGTGGTGAGTGATACGGTGGATTCGGTGAAACAGCAAGTGAAGAGGAGCGTTTCCGGCGGAGGGACGCAGCAGTCGGAGGGTACTAGCGAAGAACTATAAATACGCTGTCGTTTAAGCTAATGGTTTTAGTGTGTATGTTCCATGGGATCGAAACGACACAGTTTTGGGGAGATATCTCTCTCTACATCGGATACTTTGTTGTTTTTTTGTCGACATGGATTTTCTTGATTCAACGGCTAGATCCGCATGACTTATCTTATAAATATGATATTTTGGATTATAAACATTTTTCAGCAGGTTAATTATAATGTGTTTTTGTATCATGGTTTTGAGAACTCATGATAATCCACAATTAGTCCTCGTTACTGAAATAGATATTTTCGATGATGTTAGATACTTGTGGTTGGTTAAGGGCTTAAGGCTTGAAGCTGGTAAAAATATTAAAACAGTGATCAGACATTGTATATGTCAAAAGGTGGTATTTATTCATTTCCACAAATTTGAAAGACCAACAACCAAGATAAATAAAGTTTCATACGAATGAGAGATTCAAAACCAAAATAAAATCAACAGTCTGATTCAATTTCAGTTCATTTTTTTATATCTTATAATTACAAATTTCATACATAAAATTTATATTATAATATTAAATTGATATTCATTTACATAAAATTCAAACTTATAATTATTTTATATAATTACGCGTGCGCCCCTAGGACTAAAAAAGAACTACATATTTAACACAATTAAGTCGGCAGGAAAGTAAAAAAAAAGCAAACAAAAATTACGATAAAAATTATGTTGTGTCTCATTATCCAAACTTTAATTACAGCGTTGAAACAACAGAAGAAACCGATCTCCTCGCTCTTTTCTCTCTAAGGATGGCTCGTTCTCTTTCTCTTTTTCTTTCACTTTCTCTCTCTAAATCCCGTTTCGCCGCATCTTCCTCTCTTCTCCCTTCATCAAACTTAGTTTCCTTCCGATCTCAATCCTCCGATCGTCGTGGTGATCTGTACGAGATCGATACCGCTTCTTCCCAATCGCCGTCGGATCCTTTAATTCAGAAGCTAGAGGACGCCGTTCATCGGATATTTGTTCGCCGGTCAGCACCTGATTGGCTCCCTTTTGTCCCCGGTGCGTCGTATTGGGTACCGCCTCCTGGATCTGGATCTCAGTCTCATGGAATTGCTCAGCTCGTTGCGAAGCTGGCGAATCCCTTAACCGACGAAGAATCGCTATCCACTAATTCCTCTCACGGATGGCCTTCCTCCGATTATTTCCTTAAAGGTTTTTTTTCTTTCTCTAATTTATATATAATCTCTCTGGTTTTTATGAAAATGCGATTTGATGATGCTTAGTCGTTGTTGAAAATCTAATTTTGTGATTGTGACTGGAAAATGTTTTAATCTTGAATCTGTCAAGCTTTTCAATCATCTTTAGCATTTGAATTGGATTCAGATGAATGAATTAGAAAATTTGACATGTTGCCTATGCTATAATCGTGAAGTTAATCATTGCTCGATGATGTTTTAGGTTCTGAATGGGAGATCAAAATCTTCATAGCGTCTGTGGTTGAACGTGTTCTTTTATAATCATTCGTTAACATATTGTTTTGGTTCTTGGGTTTAGGTGTACAACCTCAATTGATGGAGACCAAGACCGACACTGCTGCAAATACTGAGTCTCACTCCGAGGACGAAGAAGTGTAAAACTGCACTACTGGTTTGGGTGAGTTATTTACCTAAAACTAAAGTTATGACCTTAATGGAATGATCAAATTACATTTCTATACTCTTAAGGTCTTATGGGTTTCTTCTGATTGAAGTTTGCAGGCTCTTCAGGTTCTGTAGATTGTTAAGAACACGAGCCGCTGGGATAATTCGGACAACCAAAGAGCAAGTGCAAAGATGCAATATAGACGACCATGTTTGTATACCTGATCACGAAATGTGGAAATATTGAATAAGACTAGTTGTTGTAGGCTTGTAGCATTTCTCTCTATTTCCCTTTCAGTTGTTGTATATAATTCTGTTTCCTTGTTCTTTCAATTATTTAACAAGTTGTTTATGTTAATGAAATTGGGAATGAAGTAATCTTAGTGGAGCTTGAAAATACTACAGAGTCTCTGTACTAGGAAAAGAAACAAATGATATTCAAGTCCTATAATACAGCCGATAAAAGAGTTTCAACGCCACTTCTACTTGATACGTTTCCCTCAAACTCAGCCAACTTAGTAGTACAATTGCTTCCATTTCCTTTCTTGCGTTTTGTTCTGATGCTTATTATGTGGGAATGGAAACTACATCAAAAAGCTCCCACAGAACCTAGACAACCTTGAAATTTTTCTTGTATGGATTTTGTTCCAAGATTATTCTATCAAACTAAAGCTATCTTTATGGTGAGAAAGTTTCCGAGATGTTGAAGGATGTTAAGGAACTCACGTCTCGTAGAGGAAGACTAATTGGATTGGCGACGGGTTAATAGAGAGCAAATGGCACTGAAGCATGATTATATGATAATGTGACAATTAGTAAACTAGTTTCCAATTTTCCATGACTAATGGCCTTGTGAATAGCATAGCATGTTTGAATCCATTATATATGAGTTTTGTTTCATTGTGACCTGAATTTGGAGTTCACAACGGAGCTCCAAAATACTGAAGAACTCAGAATGGGAGGACGAAGCAACTAAGCAGCGGTTTACTCAAAGCCATTAATGTTATTTTGTTCTTCCTCATCTCTCACTATGATATTTAACATGAAGAAAAGACTGAAGTTAGATATTTCATTTCTATAATACAGTCAGTAAAAGAATTACAGCGCGAATTGTACAGTATACATTTGAACATTTTCCCTAAAACTCAACCAACAGAAACAGATAATTCATCGTCCGAATCAGAAACATCCACGTTCTCTTTAAAATCCGATCTCCATTTCTCAAAAACTGATCTGAACTCAAAGAAATCTTGGCGTGATCTAGACAAGAGACTAAACACTTTAAACTTAGTATTAGGATCCAACTCAACTCCATCCTCAATGCATTCCCTTAGTATCTTCTTCACTTTCTCATTCTCTTTTTCCTTGCACAAACCAGAGATAATAGTCCTATAAGTCCGTTGATTCGGAAAAACCCCACCTTCTTTCATATCCCAAAACATAGAACAAGCTTCATCAATCCTTTTTGCATGCACAAGTCCTTTAATAGCTACTGTATACGACACAACATCTAAAGGATACTTCTCCAAGATGCATCGTTTAAACAAATGAATCGCGGTATTGTATTTACCGCGCTCTATAAGACTGTTTATTATCGCAGTATGAAACTGAGCATCGAGATTCATTTTCTTGGCGATCATTTTATAGTGAGAAACAGCATCATCAGGTCGTTCTCCTCTACAAACCGCAGTAAGATATCCAGTATATGTATAACAATCCAAAGCATAATCTTCGTTACTCATGTTGCAAAATAACTCCACCGCGCTAGAAAAGTCACCGAACTTGCAAAAAAGGTTCAAGAGTGAGTTTCCGAGAACCAGATCTACTTCTTTCTTACTATCATTGATTATACCAATGTCACAATCCCTAGACAAACATAGACTAGACACCATTGAAGCAAAAGTATACTGATCCGCCACGAGTTTATTATTTCTCAAACTGGTGAAAACATTACGAGCATCTTCGAATCTTCCGAGTTTAGTGAATGTGTGTATCATCACATTGCAAAGAACAATATCTGGAGCTAAACCTTTGGATTCCACTGTACTTAGCACAGTAAACGCTTCTTCAACCATTCCAAAATCCATAAAACCTTTAATCAAACTAGTATACGTTACAAGATTCGGGGAGCAACCGATCTGCATCATCTTATTGAACAGATCAACCGCCTTTTGCGGCTCTCCTGAACGAAAAAACCCACTAACCAACATGCTCCAGACATTAACAGAAACAGAGATTCCACTACAAATCATCAATCCAACCACTTGAAACCCTTCAGCGACGCAGCCTGATCTACAGAACATTCCAAGAATCTGACCAAATCTCTCATTGTTAGGATAATAACCTTCTCCAATCATCATCTTCAAAACTAACTTCACTCTAACCAAATCTCGTCTACTGCAAAAATGACTCAATGCAATGTCGAAACTAAAGAAATTTCGAAAACGAATTCCTTGAAAAACTTGCAGAGCTTGATCAACATGATTGAGTTTGAAAAGAACATCCATCATCATATTCATGGCACGAGTGCTGGGCACAAATCCAAAACCACTCATGCCAATGTAAACCTCGATAGCCTTTTCATAGATATGAACACGCCAAAATATTTCCAGCAATAACAATAAAACCCGAGGCTGAATCACACAACCAAATAGTTTCAATCCCTTAATGATTCGATCAATGCTTTTGTATTGCTGAGTTAGTTTCAAAACAACACCAACCATGTGATCAAATGCTCGATCATCGTGGAAGTAATTGTTCTGCTTCGCGCACCAGAAGAAGAAATTCAAAGTTTTCAGATCAGGCGGGGATTCTCTTAAACGAGAATACACAGTATCGTGTGTGAGTTGCTTCGGAGCTATTCTTCGAGGTCCAATGGTATTTTCCCGAGAAAATTCACTTGCTTTCGTTGAGAATTGACCGTGAATCGAGAAACTGAGGGTGTTAAGGATTCTCTTTCTCTGCTTTACCCAATTGCATCTCCATAGCATTTTACTCGCGACGCCGAGATCTTAACCATGAAGGGGAGTTTCTCGCGAAGGTTTCGCGAGAAACTTTTCTGGGAAAGGAAATTTAAATGGGGGCCAAAGTTTGCGACTTAAAAAGGAAAAAAAACCGCCAGTGAAAGGATGAAACGGCGAGGGGTTTTGGTTGGGTTCGAAGAATTTAGGAGGAACCCTGCTTGCGGCGGAGGCAGTACGGAATGATTATACCGGACTCGGTTCGATTCTTTTGGGTATCGGTACACTTCGGTTTTAGGTTTTGCTGTTCAATTAATTTAATTGACTACTAGTTTCTTACAACTTGCCAAGAGAATCTTAGTTATCTACAGAGTGCTTAACAGTCGCATTAACAACATCAACTTATTATATCATTTTGCTTAGGACATAATTTAATTTTCAATAAAATTTGGTTATGTTCCTTTTAGTTAAGATTGATAAATAAACGAGATTTTAAATTAGAAAAATATTTCTACATTTAGGAACTGCAATTATTATTACAACTACTCTAAGTCTAAGTTATGAATATGTGAAAGTGGAGAAAGAACAAAGATAAAAGACACTTTGATCAGAACTCTGAAAATGTTTCTCGTTCCAACATCTCTCCGTTGCCTCGGTTTAATACAGAATTTCCAATAGATCGAGAACTCTGAAAGAGCATGGAGAGACAGAACAAACAGAGTCCTGTTTCAGACAAAAGATATAACAGAGTCAGAAACAGTATCTGCAGATTCGTTTACATACATACATTTTGATAAGAGGAGAAGAAGAAAAGTATTCAAAACTAAATATCCAAAGTCCAAACCAATATTCCACGTTGTGCTTGGCTACTTTTACTTCATCTTTATAAATGCAACAACATAGTCTTTAACATTATGGTCAAAGAGCAAACCATATGCTTTTTTACCTGCATAAGCGATGGTCACACCCGATATGATTCGTCCTAGAGCTGCCAAGAAGTAAAGACAGACCACAACCTGAAAGATGGAGACAGTCGAAGATATCAGAAATTCATTTTAAAATTCTGCCACTAAATAAAACAAGAAAAATGCATTGCATCCGACCATCCGTACAGTAATTGGGTCTTAAACATCTTTGTCTTCATCAGTAAATGCTCGAATTTAGTTAAATACTTTGCCATTAAGGGCAGGGACTCGGGTGATATAAGAAACTACAAGAAAATAGAATGAACTTGCCCTAAGAAATAGCCTCTTGTCATGTCCTGTTGCTGCCACCCGCAGAACGGATTCAGCTGCTCCAACAGTATTAGCTAAGCGCGCAACAATGTTACTGGCTGTCTCCTGTGAGATTTGCCACTCTAATGGATCCACAGGTACCCTTCACACAAAATTTGTTAATTTGTAAATCATGTCAGCTTAAGATTGCAAGAGTCTTTCAAACAGTGTACCATCAAATCAATTACACTATTAGGGTTGATGATTTTATACATTGATCGAAGAAGAGGGATGACAATGATAGAATTATGAGGAATATAGAGTACAAGACACAACAGTTACCCCAGAGCGTTAGGAAGATCAAAAGCTGATACATACATTCACAGAAACAAAAGCTTCGAGCTTCATACATTGTCAGGCCAAAGTTCGTTATGATGAAACCAAAAGCAAATCAAGCAAAAAAGGAACCTTTATCGAGTCGTCAACGCGCGGAAACTAGCATCAGAGCAACGAATAAAGTTAAACATTTACACGATTATGTGAAACTAAACACAACAAAAGCACACTCGATTTGAATTTGAACAGATCAACGAACCAAACAAAGAATTTCGTAATTTGTCGACTTTGATCGGTAAATCAGAGACGTAAGAAGAATTGAAGAAAGCTCTCAGATTTTTAGGGGTAAAATTTGCGTATCTTACGAGACATTGAATTGACGAAAAAGAAGGCCGAGAATGGCGAGGGAAGATAAGAGAACGATGAGAACGTCGGAGAAGAGGGAGAGAAGAGTCGCATTGCGATTAGCGCAATGGTGATACACAAGTGTCCCGCTTATCAGTAATCCTATCGCCTTTCCCATTTGCCCCATCTCTTCTTCTCTCTGAATTTTCCGGGAATTTTTTGTTCCGACATTTTATTTTCAGATGAAACAGCGACGAGTTTCGGTTTGAATTGTAATTTGGTGGTTTGAGTTCAGATCCGATAAATGACTTGGGTTATTAAGAAACCAAATTCAATTTATAGATGGTTCAGTTTGTAACAAACCAAATGTACTGTAGGTTCGTTATTGCGGTATTCGGCTCCGGTTATTAAGACTGACCAAATTTAACTCAGATAACAAGTTCGGTTCAACCCGGGGTTGAGTATGGTTTGGTTATTTGTGAGTCGCTGAGCTAATTCAGATTAAATCAATTTTTATATTAGGAGAAACACGGTTTAGATATATATCTAATCATAATTGTAAATTAAATTTTATATTGGATATTAGCGGGATGAACCAGGCCCGTGCAGTAGTGCAACGCATGGGCGACTCGCGAAAGTCCAGATAGCAAGCTATCTTGATGGGCTTTCTCCCTTAATAAATAGAGTTAATATCGTGTGGGCCGATGGCCCACATATCAGATATTAAACTGATAAGAACAGATACTACACTTGATCTTAGCCAATAGGCCGAGAAAGGTATGAATTATGAGAGAGATCCGACGTGTGTTTTATATCAATCCTGTTAGAGCGAGCACTTCTTAAATGACCGATGTGGGACTTAAAACCAAAGTTAAATGACCGATGTTACGATCTCCCTCTCTTTCTCTGCCTCTTTCTAACAATTCAATGAATAGTTGGGTTATAAAAACTCTGGCTATCTTCACTTCAGCTGAGGGAGAAGATACACTTGTAGCCAAATTCATTGGGTTTACACGAGCTTCGATGCTAAATTGTAATGCTGGTCCTTCAATATTGTTTATAAAACTGTCCCCGAATTAGTTGCTTCATACTACATTGATATCACTTTCATACGACATGGTTCAAAAGAGTTAACGTTTTCACTAAACTTTTACATTAAATTTAGAAATTGAGAAATGCAGAAGAAAATTCCATGAAAATGTGTTTATGGCATTAGAGAGTGGAGATTACATTAAAAAGTTGTAGAATAAACATAACAGACATCCAACAGTAGTTGTTTAACAATGCCAAATTGATAAGCAGAGTAAAACATAGCCATATGAAGAATTATATTAACCAGGTCCGACTTTAGGGATATCGTAGTGCTCACTCATGTTAGCCAGATACTGATTGAAATCCTCAATCCTGTTACGGTGAGACTTGTTTGCATCCTTAGCTAGCTTCTGCACATCCAATCTCCGTTTCTGCTCTATGTATCGTCTTTCTGCAGGCGTTAAGTGATCATCATCATCATGCTGCAACTTTGCATCCTCGCTCGCCTTTTCACTCCTGTCCATTTCTTCACCTTCTTCTTTATCTCCTTCAATCAGTTTACCCAACGCTTCCGCATTTTCTCCTACAATAAAATCCGAAATAGCCAATCAACAACATATCAGTTTTCCTAGTTCATTAATGTTAAGTGACAGATTAGTTGTGGTTATGAGGATAAAGCGGTCATATCTACCTTCAATGAGTTCATGTTCAGTAACTTTAAGAGCTTGTTCTTCCTGTTTCCTATGTTTCTTCTTCTTCTTTACTCCACCCGCTTTCACATCCAAAGCCTTCCCTTTTAGCTTTAGCTTCCCACCAATAACATTGTCGTATGCCGACATCTCTCGGCTGCTCGTAAGAACACAACCACAAAAACATAATATTAGATTTACATATTGAAAGCCAATAATTAGATTTCCAGACATTCAAGTCCGAATTTTTTTCATTGTTCATAAACAGACAGACTTTGTGGCACAATTTTCAGTAAGAACCCAATACCACAAAAACATAAATGTATACTTTTTTTTTTTACAAATTTGGAAGCCAAGAATGAAATTTCAAGTCTGAAAGCTAGAGAATTGGTGACTTGTTGAAACATTGGTAAGAGAACACAAATCATCAGTAAAAAATAATAAAAATTCATTAACAAGGTCCCAAAATCTCTCTGTTAACATGCTCAGATCAATAAACATCAAAATATCAATCTACAAAGCTTTATTTCTTTTCCAGTGAATCAAACAGAGATTCTAGTGCTAGGCTTGAAAACGACTCGAGCTTATCAATCAAACAACTAAAGAGCCATGGTAGATCTATACTGTACACACTAATAATCGACAGAGAATCCATAACATGGAAGCCTATTCTTCATGATTCCCATTTAAAGAAACACAACAGAAATCCAGAAGCACAATAATCCAAGCAGAAGCATGAGCTGAGATTAAACTCAAAACCCTAATCAATTCAATCACCTGAAATATCGAAAGAGAAGCTGCAGAACGCGAGAAATAAATTTTTCGTTTTTTAGTAAAGAGATATAGTAATATAGGGGTTATTTTGAAATTTTAAATTTCCATTAATAAAAGCCCAATAAGCCCAATTTGAAAATTTCCATTTATAAAACGATGTCGTGTTTTTCTACGCTCGCTTTTTTTTCCCACTAGGAATTTAGGAAACAGTAAGGGCTTTCAAAATTGGTTCTCTTCTCGAAATCGAAGTAAATTGTATTGTCGAACGAGGCCAAGAAATTCGTTTAAGGGATTTCAAATTGGTTCTCCTCTTTTCCTGCCTCTGACCTCGGAAACCCTATTTCCCGTCGCCGGAACTTTTAACTACGCCTTCTACTGGATTTGTGTTTTCGGCCGTTGTTTTAAAAATTGAGAGGAGAAAATGTCGAGTAAAGTCTCCTCAAGTGGAGAGCTCTTGAGCAGGTGGAGGAGAATCGAGGAAGACGAAGAGGAGAATGATGATTCTGATCCCTCCACAGTTCATCGTCTTAACCAGCTCAAAGAACAATGGTTCCTTCTATATCTCTCGCTTGCTCTGATAGTTCATTGTTCAATCGATTGAAATTTCGAAATTAGACATATTTCAGCTATTACATTGCTCGGATTTGTTCAGTTCTCACTATATATATATATATATATTTTTTTTTTTTTCTATCTTCTTTAGGTTTACTGATGCATTCACTTTATTGATATCTTTGCCGAAAGATACTCATATTTGGTGTGGGCATGGGGATGTAATGGGACCTCTTCTGGAGACATTCTACAATTTCTTCAAAGATGATAGAGCTGATTCACCTCTCAAGGTCTTGTGGAAGAGAATCTCTGACGAAATGCGGCTTTGTGCTCAATGCATTTGTCAGCATCACCAGACTCAAGAGATGTATGAAAAAGAGTATGAGGGATCTTCTGTTGGTCCACTACTTGCTGTGTTGCGAAAACTTGACGAGGAAAGGGTGACTCGGCATTTGCAAGAGATCAACTCGAAAGTAGAAAAAGGAACATATGATCCTGATCATCATCACGCAGAAGTTGTTAGTGTTATGTACGAGGTACTGTAATATATGTGGTCTGAGATTTTGTAACATATTCGACTTTGTCTTTCACTTGAATAATTGTTCGGCTGTTATTTTCATTGACTGATCATTTGCGTTATCAACTGACTCTGATTATTTGATCTGTATTTAGCTGTTCACTTTGAATCCCCATGTCATGTCCTTTCCTTGCATCCTGGGATTGACACTAATAACTTGTGAGCCTTTGTTTTGTGTCAGGTTTTGATGTTTCCGTTCTTTTTTGATGATATGTCCTTATGTACTGAGTTTGAGAAATTCATTAAGTCAATCGACAACATTCACGAGCTTGCATTTGCTGAGAATCAAGAATTTCCGGTATAGTCATATGCCGAAGAGAGCTTTTTGTGTTTCATACTAAACTAAATCTCTCTGACTTGGTATTTTTTATATATTTCATCTTTTTTAGGGTGTGTATGCACTCCTTTTTCTCAATAGAAGGGTGCGTGTAATTGGTTATCGATTGGCAAGGGCCATGGGAAAGTTGAGGTATTTTCCATTTTTAATACCTAGACTAAGTAAATTCGTAGCCAACTCTGTTCTCAGGACTATCTTTGGTGATTGTGAAATTTTGGTAGCTATCATGTATGTGATATTATTTTCTGTGGCAGGTCAGCAACCCAGTTGGAGCGCCTCCAGCCATTGCTCAAGAAATTCATTGGAATATTGGAGATGGAGGGACTGCCTTCTGCATCTCAGGAACCGAGGCCGAGGATTAATCTAGACCGCTCATCCATATGGCTTGGAATGACATCATTGTAAGAGTTAGTGACTAAATCTCCTCTTATATTTTTTTCTTACACTATTTTTCAGTATTTTCTTGATTTGCTGATTCTTGAATATTTTCTGCTTCTTAAAGGCTTGAGTTCTTAGAAGGGCCTGCTTTTGAAGAGGGGATATTAGAGCCATATCCTATTTTTGTTGATACAGTTTTGAATCATATAAGTGGGGATTCACCTGAATTTTCGCTTGCTGTTAATTGCCTGAAAGAGCTATTTAAGACACTTGGTATGGTAACTATCGCCATTTTGTAAAGTACCCAGCTTATCTTGAAGCTCTATATTATCTTAGTTGACACATTCGCATATGATATCTTAAGGTTGCAAGCTCTGGCTTAGGTCTACCTTGTCCCCAAGTGTGATGCGTAACACATTGCTGGGTCAGTGTTTCCATACAAGAGTTGAGAAGATCCACAAAGCCATTTTTGATCTTTTCCAGCCATTATTACAGGCAAGCTTGCATCAGTGTCTTTTACATATATGATTTCTCTAATGAGATTGACATGATTGCAGTTTACTCACCTTGCCATATTATGCTATCCTGTTTGTCCAGTCCCTTGAGGCTTTGCGAGATGGTGAGCATGAAAAGCAACGGAGACACTTTCTTTACTTTCTCCTTCATCAGGTCCCAGTTAGCAGTAACTTCAGTGTTTTAGCAAGAAGAATTGGCCACAAGGTAGTGAGTTCTTTCTCACTACTACACATCTGTAGCATATTTTATCTTGGAATGATACTCCTTTATCTTCTTATCTTCACCAAACTTTTGAAATTTGTTTTCAGATTGCTCTTCTTATTGTACTCAGAGGTTACAAGATGAATCCACCTTGCCCTCCCTTTGAGTGTGCACACATGTGGTTAGTATAACTGGGCCTACTTTTCTTTTGCAGCTGTTTGTTGTGTCTGTTACTTACCTGAGGAGTTGGCTTTTCTTTCATCCTTGGTTTTGAAAGAAAACCAAGTACTTTTCACATGTCATAAACGATATTAAGTATTACGATTCTAGTTTCACATATATATTTTTGTAGTTGTGATTGTTTTTTTTTTCCCATACTGTGTTCGATGTATCTTCCCGTTTTGGCATATATTATTTGTTTGTTAGATAAGGATACTACATTTTCTCATAGACAATTCATGGAAGTCAACTAATTTGATAGGGGCCCATCTCTTGTGTCGTCGTATAAAGATTCTTCACTTCATATTTCATTGCGACAACCTGCTATTGATCTTGTCGAAGCTATCCTGGTATCCGATGCAACGGCCCTACTAGCTTCGCTGCTACATAATAATACTGGTAAATATATGGGCAATGATGTGAAATATGATGACGATGACAGTAATCTTCCCTTTTCCCATACTGTTGAAGATACAAGTAATTGTCCCTGGAGTGACTTTACCCAGCAGAGCAAAATTACTCTTGGAGAATGCAAAGAGTGGATGTGCATTCCAATGCTGTGGATTACTACTCTTACACATACGAATCTTCTAAATCTTCCAGTATCGCTATCCCAAGCAGTATTTTGGTCTCGATCACGTTTTTGTTTGGTGGAATCTGAAAAAAATGATGAAATGACAGTTGATATAGATACTTGGCTTTCATCTTCTGCTGCCGAAATCAAATCCACACTTGGATGGAAGGTAGCAACAGGATCTGATGACGGGGGCCCAGGAAAGGAGTCCAAAAATTCGGTGACAGTATCAAAGATGTGTCTTACGTTGATACGAACATTGAAGAGGTACTTTTCCATTTTACTGTTGTGGTAGTAAAGCTGCTAAGTCTGTATTACACTTTGTAATAGTGAGGCTTTTGGGTTTTGATTTTGTAGATTGACCACTTGTTTTCTGGTCCAAATGGGTGAAGAATGTCGAAAACAGTGGACCTGGGTACCAGGGATGGGCGAAACCTTCATCCTTTCTCTTTCAGACCCAGATGATGTACGTAACTGAAATGATTGCTGGTTACCATCTCAAGAGATGATTACTTGATATTTATAACTCTCTGTTCTGGTTCAACTCTGTGTTTACTAGTGTTGTTTTTGTTAACAGAATATAAGGCAATTTGGAAAGTCTATGCTGGAACACGTTTCAAATACCAGAGGTCTATCTTGTGGGCTGAAATTTCTCTGCTCTCAAAGTTCACACCTCCTTTTTATTTTTTCTGGAGTTAGACATGTTTTACAGCAGGTAGGTATCACCTAATTTTGATTCAATATCTAGGAGGATATAGGTACAATGAGTCCTTTAACTATTCATTTTGAAGTTTTGTCTCATGGAATGCAAGTTCAGTAATAATCTGCATTTTTTCAGCTCTGTACGTAATTTTTTATTCTTTGCTAAGCTACAAATCGTACCTTTTGCCATTATAGCAACTGAAAGTCTACATTGAGCACCTCACAGACTATATTTGTGCGGTTTAGTTTTTATCATGAGTGTCTACATTTTTCTCCTGGGAGATAAATCTCTGACTTGCATCTGTTTATACATTGCTTATATCTGTTTTTACTGATTGCGGCAGGTCCATTTGAGCTCTGTCCTACAAAGCTTTCAGATCCTGCACCACTTTTTCTTTTTATTATTTAAGTTGCTGAAGGAAGAGAATGTAGCCATTACTGACGGAGTGAAGAGCTCGGCAGGGGGATTTTTGAGGCAACCTGACTTCAATGCTTTGCCTGTGACCGATACCAGAAATTCCTTGACTGCTACCCCAGAATTTCTGACGTTTCTCTACTCGCTGGCAGAAGTTGCGTGGGGAGCGATAAGAAAATGCTTAGTTGAGGGGAAGGCTTTCATCCATCAAAGTCTTTGCCAGGTACTATTCAAAAGTTCTCGTAGTGAACCTTTGTTATACTTCTTTTGCTTGTTCTTTATTCTACTTTCCTCTTCGATTGTCATCTTTGAGCTGTATGTGCTTCATCGAGTCTGTTTTTTTTGCTAAGTTTCAAATTTATCTAATTTGGCAGATGACATGTGTACGTTTGCTTGAGATTCTTCCTTTTGTTCTGGGAAATCTTAGAGTAAGAAGTAAAGACTCTTGTGCTACTAGAGGAACTTTGAAAGATGCATCTGATCTTAAATGGCTTCCTGATCTCATTGATTGGGGAAGGTCACAACTTAAAGTTATTGTAGCGTATTGGAGACGAGCATTAGCGGCTTTGCTAGACATCTTACAAGGATCAAATAGTGACGCTTGTTCCTCGGCAGTCCAGGCTATCAGTCATGTTCTATCTTCTGGTAAATGGTTTCCTGCTTAGCAATAGTTTCTAATTGGCATTTTAGAATTATTTTTCTTTGGTGATAGAATCCATAATGCGCTGCCTCTTCTTGATTCAGATGATGTTGACATCGAGCAATTAGCAGAACAAATCTCGCGCCTTGTTCCCAAGGCAAATGAGTACCAGATTCTTAAACCTGTTGATGTTGTTGGCAAAGTACCAGATAATATGATTGATCTAACAGTGGATGAGGCAGAGAAGGAATCATTGAAGAATTTACCTAGTCTGCATAAGTCTCATCAACATGATATCAGTAAAACTCTTCCACCTATCAAAAGCATCCCACAGGTCTCTTCTCTGAAGAAGACTACTTCTAGTACTGATGCTTCAGAGTTTTCAGCGTCAGTTCTCTCAGAGAGAGATGTTACAGTAAGCTCCAGCAATATTGTTAAGGATCTTCCCACCGCAATTGCTGAACCAAGTAAGGCTGCTGGTATGAGTAGGGAAACGGAAAAAAGACAAAATGTGGAAGATCCTGTTTCATTTGAAAACAGAGCCAAAGTAAAGGAGGCTACCGATAAACTTGTCCCCCGTGGAGCTCCGAAAGAGGCTCAGAAATCTGTGATTTCCACTGCAAAAGGCATGGATTTGAGAAAGGTAGTTAAAGAGACAGAGGTTGATCCGTTGGACTTGGCATTTAAATCTCTAAAACCGCCGTCATTACCACTGGCAAAACCAGGGCCCATTATTCCCAAAAGACAAGTCATTCAACTTTGTGCACCTGTCAATAAAAGATCTGATCGTTGGCAGAGGCAAGAAGCCGGATTCAAAAGATTCAGACCTCCAAAGCTTGAAGATTGGTTTAGAAAGATTTTGCAAATGGACTACTATGCGATAGTGGGATTGTCGTCAACGAATAAAGATGAGAACCAGAATGTTGGAAAGTTTAGGGAAGTTCCTGTGCGCTTTAGTTCACCTGAGCAATATATACAGATTTTCCAGCCCTTGGTTCTGGAGGAGTTTAAAGCACAGTTGCAAAGTTCATTCCAAGAAATATCGTCTCTGGAGGAGATATATTATGGTGTTTTGTCAGTTTTATCGATTGAAAGGGTTGACGATTTTCACTTTGTTCGTTTTATGCAAGACGAAAATGATGGCTCCAACTCGAAAAGTTTCTCCGAAAATGACTTGGTTTTGTTCACGAAAGAGCATCCAGAAAACAGTAGTGTTGGTGTTAACATGATGGGAAAGGTATGTGGTATTTTGTTTCGCTTGCATGTGCTTTATATAGTAGAATCCGGAATGCATATGCCTGATATCCTTCAAAGTACTATGGTTTCTTAATCTGATATATTAAGGAGTCTGGTTTGAAGCTTCAGTGGGATTTCATTTACTTAGGTTTACTATAAGATCAAGGGTTGTTCTTAATGTTCTAATACTTGAACATAGTTGTTGGTTATATAATTTGTAGTGAGATAGAATGATCACTATAGAGATTACTGACCTTGCTGTTTCTTAGGTGGAAGGACGGGAATGGGACGACAAAAAACGATCCAGCATTTTGAATGTACGCTTGTTTCTTCAGAATGCGTCTTCACGACTAAATCAAGCTAGAAGGAATCTCTTGGAACGAAGCCAGTGGCATGCAAGTCGCATTCTCAACGCTACATCCCAAATTCGAGAGTTTCAAGCCCTGTCATCAATAAAGGATATTCCCGTACTTCCTGTGATCTTAAGTCCTATGAGTGATTCTAATTATGATTCTGAAGTTAAAAGATCAGATCTGCGGTCACTACCACAGCCTCTACAACAAATACTCAAATCATCTTTCAATGAGAGTCAACTTCAAGCGATTAGTGTTGCCATTGGCTCATCCAATTTCCTTAAAGCTTTTGACATTTCACTTATTCAGGGTCCTCCAGGTTAGTCATTTACTTTCCGTGTCAATAATAATTAATGTATCTATAATATTCTCTGGTAGAAAGATTAGCATTTTAGACTAATTGTTGATCTTGGACTTTAATGAATGTAATTTGTAAATAAAATTTGTTTGCCTAATAGGGACTGGCAAGACTCGCACTATTGTTGCCATTATTAGTGGTTTGCTTGCATCCGTTTCACATAAAGCAAGGGACAGCGGCAATTCTGAACAAGATCATAGTTTTCCATCTTCTAGGCAGAGAATGAATCCGAAT
>CM051362.1:7176996-7276996 GCA_028015245.1 Cardamine occulta | reverse complement strand
GTGGCTATTGCAAGGGCATGGCAAGATTCAGCTCTGGCTAAACAGCTAAATGATGACGGGGATACAAATAAAAAGATAGCAGACAAGGTTGGTAAGGGAAGGGTGCTGATCTGCGCTCAGTCAAATGCTGCAGTTGATGAGTTAGTTTCAAGAATATCCAGTTTAGGCATATATGGCAGGGATGGAAAGATGTTCAAACCTTATCTTGTGAGAGTTGGAAATGCAAAAACTGTTCATCCAAATTCAATGCCCTTCTTTCTCGATACCCTTGTTGATCAGCGTTTAGGAGAGGAGAAAATGCGGATAAACGAATCTAAGAGTAATAAAGGTGCAGATTCTTCAGCATTACTGCGCTCTAATCTAGAAAAGGTCGTTGATCAGATCACACAATTTGAAGCTAAGCGCGCAAACATAAATCAGGAAAGTTTCGACGCCAAAGATAAGCTGGAGAAGAAATACCTCAACAAAGATGATGATGGCAAGGCAATGTCTGATGCAGAGCTAGGAATAAGATTGCGAAGGTTATATGAGCAAAAGAGAAAAATTTACAAAGATCTTAGTGCTGTTCAGGCTCAAGAGAGAAAAGCTAACAATGAAATTAGAGCATTGAAACATAAGTTGCGGAAGTCCATTCTTAAAGAAGCTCAAATAGTTGTTACAACCTTAAGTGGTTGTGGAGGAGACCTGTACAGTGTGTGTGCTGAATCTTTATCAGCCCATAAATTCGGCAATCCATCTGAAGATAATTTATTTGATGCGGTAGTGATTGACGAAGCAGCTCAGGTAAATATTGTACATGCTTGATTGTTTGGCATAGGTATTCTCGTCACTACTCATCACTACTTTGCTTTTGTGGCTTTGCAGGCTCTGGAGCCTGCTACCTTGATTCCTCTACAGCTGTTAAAGTCAAAAGGAACAAAATGTATAATGGTAAGAATCGTTCAGTTGCATTACAGAATGTTCAATCAAATCCATAGTTTTATCTAATTACCTTGCTTATCATTACAGGTTGGAGACCCAAAGCAGCTTCCAGCAACCGTTCTCTCTAATGTTGCAAGTAAATTTTTGTATGAATGCAGCATGTTTGAACGTCTACAAAGGGCTGGGTACCCTATACTTATGCTTACGCAGCAGGTACACTGATTATTTGATTTTCTAGGCCTTTCAGTTTTAATTTGGAAGTTTCCTTTCACAGTATTTTTGATATTTACTCTGTCTGGAACTTGGGCTTACACTTTCTCTCCTATAAACAGTATAGGATGCATCCAGAGATTTGTCGATTTCCATCTATGCACTTCTATGACAAGAAGTTACTAAATGGTGTTGACATGTCAAGCAAATCAGCCCCATTTCATGAGAACCAATATCTTAGACCATATCTTTTCTATGATATTGTTGATGGCCAAGAGCATCGAAGCGGGGATTCTAGCTCTGTGTGCAATGATCAAGAAGCTGAAGCTGCTGTTCAACTGCTTAGATTTTTCAAGAAGAGGTTTTTAATCATCTTAAGCTCTTTGTTCACACGGTTAGAAAGTTCTATAATATTATTTTGCTCACTGGCTAGCTTGTTGCTTACAGGTACCCCTCTGAATTTGTCGCTGGAAGGATTGGCATTATTACTCCTTACAAACGTCAGCTTGCCGTTTTGCGTTCGCGTTTCACTGGTGCATTTGGGGCTCAAGTAACAGCAGATATGGAACTTAATACGGTGGATGGCTTTCAAGGCAGAGAAGTTGACATATTAGTGTTATCCACTGTAAGAGCTACTCATTCTGCTGCTGATGGGAACAATCAAAGCCGGATCGGTTTTGTTGCAGATGTTAGACGCATGAATGTCGCTCTCACAAGAGCCAGACTATCCCTTTGGGTTTTGGGTAACACACGGACCTTGCAAAGAGACCATAATTGGGCTGCGCTTGTGAAAGATGCAAAGGAAAGGGAGGTCGTCATACCAGTTAAGCGACCGTACAACTACATGTTTGGCGAGAAAATGACGGAACAGAAGCATTTTGAAAATCTTCCCAAAACATTTTCTGAGCCTGAGAAACAACATTCGCGCCGCAAAGAACAGAGAGCAGAGACATCTGATAGAAAAATGAGGAAATCTAATGGAGATGTTGCGCCTCTCTCATCAAAAGGATCAGAGAGCAAACACAGCAAACGAAAAGCCAAAGAAGAAGCTTCTTCTCAAAGGGGAAAACTAGCTGCAAGCAGTAAGAAAGTACCATCCGAAGTTAATCCTAGACAGAATCAAGAAAAAGTGAAAGCTACAGAGAAAAGCAGTAGTCCGGAGAATACAGATGTAAATACTTTGAAGAATGAAGATCCAAATGCGTGGAAGAAATCTAAGAAGGATTCATCACAGCTTGAAAGTAGCAAGAGGGCAAATGCCACAGATGAAATTGGACAGAAAGATAGACAAATAAACAGAGGCAGTGCTTCTAATCAAGGAGGTGTTGAAGATATGATATCTAAACGAAAACAACAGCGTGAAGCTGTTGCTGCCATTCTAAATTCGTCTCTGATTCCATCACATCCATCACGTAAGGCCAAACCTCTGAAGCGACCACTGTCCCCAGGTTCAACCGCAAGCAGTCAGACAAGACCACCTAAGGCAATCAAAGGTATTTCATTACATATCTAGTCTCTTCATAATGTTGTTTTGCCTAAGAAGCTGGTGTCCAGTTGTAAAACGCTACTATGTCTTAACGATGAAACCTTCTCTTTTCACTTTTGCAGAGTCCAGCAGGAACAAACAGTAAACAAAAATAACTTATTTCACAAATGGTTATCTCCCAGAATCGTGAACCAGTTTGCTAATTACTGGTTTTCTGGATATACATTCCTCTATCATCATCGTAGGTTCTCTTACAACAAACTCTAAACTAGCACCTGGGAGGAATTTTTGGCTAACCATAGGAAATTGGCCAGGCTTTAACATTTTTGGTAACTTCAATCGCAAAATTTTGGCTGTAAAGTTGGCGGCTACGGAAATGCATTTTGCTTTGTATATAACTGTTTAATTTAGTAAAAGTAACACGTGATTTATCAATTTTTTACATTTGTTTTGTTTTAGCCTCTGTTCTTATATAGATATTAGAGCAAAATTAATTGGGATAATTTTCTAATGAGACTATTTGTTCGAACAGTACAAAAATTGAAGTCGCTGATGATTTCGCTAATACAACACAGTAGGAAAAATAACTCATAAGAATCCAAATCACTGGAGAATATTCGTTTCTATCATTTCAAGAGGCAGATGAAGGATCCGTCCCGCTCTTAACGGCGGACCAAACTTGGGCAATACCTCTGGTGACGTGAGGCCAGACGGCGTTGATTCCGTTAAGTGCCGCACCAGAAGCTAACCCTAACACGAAAGTCTCAACGTATCCAGGTTTCGTCTCCAGCTTGGCGTCGACGACTGCAAGCCTTCCGTTAATGGCGTCGATTTTCCTAGCGTCGGTTACAAGCTTATCTTTGCTGGAGGCGTTTTTGGAGGACGAAACGACTCGGACGAGCGCGTTTTGTAGGTCTTCAATGACCTTAACTGAAGCTTCTGCCGGTTCTAGCCCTCGTTTCTGGTAGTGAGAGATTAGCTCCGTCGGAGTTGGGAATTTCCTCGATTCCTGCTTTTGTTCTGCTTTGGTTTCCTCCGCCGTGTTGGGTGTCGCCGGTTGCTTCATCTTACGCTCTGGAGAAACAAATAGAATTCGATTCCCTTATCTGCGAACCTTTTCAAGTACAGCTCCTGAGTAAGGAAATGAAAGATAATTATTTGATTTTATAATTTGTTTTTTTACAACTTTGGGTAATATTTTCTTCGTGGATCGTTTGTTGGGCTTGGGCCCACTAATATGGTGAAATTAGTAGTTTTCTTAACTAATGATGAACCTAACATCATTGCCTAATGCGGCTATTGCCTATAGTTTACGTCTAATAACGAAAGTTAGGAAGTAATTAATATAATTTCGTATATTTAGAGTGGGGATTTATTAAGGGAAAGCTCTACTTGTGATTATGTGTCAACGACTCATTAGACAAACTTTGTCATTTGGAGTGGTAACGTTCTCAGTAAAATTGCTATAAGGAATGAATTAACCAAAAGAGCATAAAATATCCGCTTATTCTCTTAAGTCTGTGGATTTACAATAACAACAACAACAACAACAGACAAAGAGAGTGGAGAACGCTTCTTCGGCTTCGTTAATGACGTTTTTCTTCGGCTTTGTTTTCAATGTTTTGCCAATTTCGGTTTTTCTTACTCGCATTGCAGAAAGAAAAATAAAATTCGTGTCTGTGCTTGTTTTTGATACTGCCTACAATTTCGCTAATTCTCTGTGGTTTCCTAATGCATTCTGTCTTCTTCTAGATCATCATCCTAATGAGAATTTAGCTCTGATTTGGTAAACTGATGAAATGTTGGTGTTCGGCTGATATGATATTTGATTGGTGATGGATAAAGAGAGATTCCAAGCCTAACATCTTGTCCGGTTTTATTTCAGAAACTCTTCTTATGCTGAAAACTAACTATATATGGAAGTCTTTCTCTCGAAGCCAATACCAAGTGAGAAAGTTTGAGGAAGCTGTGGGATCAAGATATAGTCAGATTTAGAGTGCTTTTGTGATGCTGTTGTGGTAAACCTTTGAAAGGTATTTTATAACGTATCAAGATTCATCGTCCAAGTTCTGGGGCCGACCTGCCCCGTAGCACTCACTTTATACCTTTTTCTATTGTTCGGAGGGCAAATTCATTACAAAACATGATGATGGATGGGGATGTTGAGCAGGCCAGTCCTATGTCTTACACTGACAGGCCAAGGACGTTTCCAGACATGCATAGTAAAACCTACAGTCCATTGGTTAGGATATTATACCCTTCTCTCTCGACCACGTCTTTCTTTTGATATTTCTTGCATCAAAACAATATCATGTGTATAACAACATGTTATGGTGTTGTAAGTGGTTTTATTTTCATTTCTTTTAGCATTTTAATTCCTTGAGCATATCCTTTTTCTCTTTGTTGAAGTTGTAAAAGAAATGAGTTGTTTTTGTGCAGATAATCCAGATTCTGAGGAATTTAAATGTTCGTGCCCTTTCTGTGCTTCTGCTTTTGATCTTTGGAGGGATCTTTTACATGGGAGCACGTACTTCTCCCATCATTTTGTTTGTCTTCGTAGTATGCATCATCAGCTTCATGTTATCAGTATATCTGACCAAGTGGGTGTTAGCCAAAGATGAAGGACCTCCAGAGATGGTTCAGGTAAATTCACACAAGTTTTTATTCGTGATGTTGACTTCGTTTCTTCTTGGTACTCAGTTGCATTTTCAGTTCTGTGCAATGAGCCTATTCTTTTTTTTTTTGTCTAGATATCAGATGCCGTACGTGATGGAGCTGAAGGATTTTTCAGAACGCAGTATGGTACTCACTACAAGAAATTTACCGCAAAACCGACGGAATTTCCGACGGAATATAAATCCGTCGGAAAATTCCGACGGATTTACGACGTATTTCCGATAGACATGAAAATTGACGATTCCGTCGGAAATCCGTCTAAAATCCGTCTGAAAATTTTCAATGGATTTATATTCCGTCGGAAATTCGTCTGAAATTGACGATTCCGTCGGAAATCCGTCTGAAATTTTCTGACCGATTTCCGATGGATTTCAGACGGATTTCAGACGGATTTCTGACGGATTTTTGACGGAATTTGTTTTTTTTTGCTTGTCTAGTCATATGTCAGACTAAACCTTAGAATGCGACACGTGAAACCACAAAACCGTCGGAAATCCGTCGGTAATTTCCGACGGATTTCCGACGGTTTTGTAGTTTCATGGTATTTTACGATCCGTTTAACTTGAAATATGTTTGTATTATGCTATGTTACTCATTTCAATCATAATATAATACCAAAAACCTTGTTATATATCATATATACCAAAATTAAAAAAATTCATACAATCATGTTTACATGTTAGACAATGATACATATACTTAAGCGATGATTTATAAACATAACAAATAAAATTTTCTAATTTTGGTATATTTAATATGTAACAAGGTATTTGTTAGTATTTTATCATTGAAATGAGTAACAAATCATATTACAAACATATTTCAAGAGAAACGGATCGTAAATGACCACGAAACCACAAACCCGTCGGAAATCCGTCGGAAATTTCCGACGGATACTATATATCAAATGTGTTAAATATGTTGCATATGAGTTTAATTAAAAAATTTCATTTTTCCGACGGATTTCCGATGGAAAATAAAAATTTGACCTCGTAAGTTGCCCGCGTGAATTAAATTTGTTTAAATTTTTTGCTGTCCTTCGGAAATTTCCGACGGATAGCAATAGCAAAAAATATAGGCGCGAATGTTCCAAATATTTTCGAAAAACACCGGCAAATATTAATTTTTTTGCCAGTTCCGACGGAATTCTGACGGATATATCCGTCGGAATTTTGTTTTTTTATATATCACTTCTTCTTCTCACCGAAGAGGTGACATGCACGATTTTATACAGTCTTTTATTTTATCTTTTGCGCTGTTATTAATAATACTCAATTGTTTAACTTTGTGCTTCAGGACAATGTCTGCATATATCACTGTTGCTGCATTTCTTTTTGGCCCATTATGTTCAGGTATTGCTGGATATGTTGGAATGTGGGTATCAGTTCGTGCTAATGTGCGGGTCTCCAGTGCTGCTAGACGATCCGCAAGGGAAGCATTGCAGGTTTGTTTTAGTTCATGATTTAATAGGACTTCCTTTACACATGGCCAAATACTAAGTGGTGGCTTTAATGCAGATAGCTATTCGTGCTGGTGGATTCTCAGCCCTGGTTGTTGTTGGTATGGCTGTAATTGGTATTGCCATCCTATATTCTACATTTTATGTATGGTTGGACGTGGATTCACCAGGCTCTATGAAGGTTACTGATTGTAAGTTCTAGGTTCATGTTCTCTGAATATTTTTCTATTTATTTAAGGCTATTCTATAGTAACTAGCCATATTCTATGCATCAATGTGCTGAGTGCAGAAGATCATGTTTCTTTTCAGAGGCTCGAATTCAGTCACGAACAGTATATTTTTAACTATATCATATACCATAATCCATACTTATATGGGTTTTAAGAGGAATTCTGTATGCCCTTTTTTGACAAATGACTATTGTTTTGATGTTGTTCTCAAATGTTTGGCGTTTTCGAAACCGAAATTGCATTTGCATTTGAGAATAGTGGAGTGATTGCTTGTAGTACTGTTATGTTTTAGCTTATTGACTGGAATTTCCTTTTTTTTTTTTTTTTGCTTACAGTGCCTCTTCTTCTTGTGGGATACGGTTTTGGCGCATCATTTGTTGCCTTATTTGCTCAGTTGGGTGGTGGAATATACACTAAGGGAGCTGATGTTGGGGCAGATTTGGTCGGAAAAGTTGAGCAGGGTATTCCTGAGGATGATCCTCGAAATCCTGCAGTTATTGCTGATTTGGTATTAGTTCTTTTCATCAATCACGCTGAAATTATTTACTTTGTTCGTCATTGTAGCTTAAATCTCATCCTCTTGCAGGTTGGAGACAATGTTGGGGACTGCGCTGCTCGAGGTGCTGATTTATTTGAAAGTATAGCTGCAGAAATCATCAGTGCAATGATACTTGGTGGTACAATGGCTCAGAAGTGCAAAATTTTAGTCCTGTCACATACAGTAACTTTTTGATGTTATTTTTTTTTCAGTTTTGTCGATAGTTGACTTTACACACACATGCACATAAGGGCACATCTAAGCATCCTTGTTATTGTTGTAATTCTCTATGGAGTCCTCTGACAGCATTAGCTCTGTGTTGTTTTTGTAGTCGACTCGTTGGCTGCTTTACACTGAACAAGCTCCATCTGCTTGGTTGAATTTCTTCATGTGTGGCTTGGTTGGCATCGTCACTGCCTATGTCTTTGTCTGGATATCCAGATATTATACTGACTATAAATATGAACCTGTTCGGGCATTGGCTCTTGCTAGCTCCACTGGTCATGGAACCAATATAATTGCTGGGGTCAGCTTGGGTCTGGAGTCCACGGCTCTTCCTGTTTTAGTTATCAGTGTAGCTATCATTTCTGCTTTTTGGTTGGGCAATACCTCGGGACTAATGGATGAAAATGGAAACCCCACTGGAGGTCTATTTGGAACAGCCGTAGCCACAATGGGAATGCTAAGCACTGCAGCTTATGTTCTTACAATGGACATGTTTGGTCCCATAGCTGATAATGCAGGTGGGATTGTTGAGATGAGCCAGCAGGTTGGTGTCACATGAGTGGTTGGAATTATTCCTATGTTTTATCTTTTAAATTTTCAAGCTTACATAAAAATAATTGTCTCTTGCAGCCAGAAAGTGTCCGTGAGATCACTGATGTTCTTGATGCTGTTGGAAACACCACAAAAGCAACAACAAAAGGATTTGCTATTGGTTCTGCTGCCCTAGCATCATTCCTTCTTTTTAGTGCCTAAATGGATGAGGTTTCAGCGTTTGCTAATGTGTCTTTCAAGGAGGTACGTATATTATGTCTCTTTGCTGTACTCTGTTTCCTCTTATTCCGTTCCAATTTCAAACACCTCCTCATCCTCATATCTCAACAGGTTGATATTGCTATCCCAGAAGTCTTCATCGGTGGGTTATTAGGTGCCATGCTTATTTTCCTCTTTAGCGCTTGGGCTTGTGCAGCAGTTGGTCGAACTGCACAGGAGGTTGTCAACGAAGTAAGAAGACAGTTCATTGAGAGGACTGGCATAATGGTAAATATATTTCCTCTTGCGTCCGCTCTCTTTTCTTTGTTTTTTCCATCGGGTGTCATTCAACTTTATGTGACAGGACTACAAGGAGAAGCCAGATTATGGTCGATGTGTTGCCATTGTCGCATCTTCAGCTTTGAGGGAAATGATAAAACCAGGAGCTTTGGCTATAGTATCACCCATTCTAGTTGGTGAGTCAATAATCATTGGTTAAGCCGTGTGAATTGAAAACCAAACAAACAATGGTGAACCAATCCTCGCAATTTGGTCTTCTCAGGTTTCGTGTTCAGGATATTGGGTCACTACACGGGACAACCTCTGCTAGGAGCTAAAGTTGTAGCTGCAATGCTAATGTTTGCAACAGTGTGTGGTATCTTAATGGCTCTCTTCTTAAACACAGCAGGAGGTGCTTGGGACAATGCAAAGAAATACATTGAGACTGGAGCACTTGGAGGCAAAGGAAGTGATTCCCACAAAGCAGCAGTAACTGGTGATACGTAAGCCAATTATAACATTTTCCTTTTGCCTCTTCTTCCAAGTCCATCCTCAATAGCAATTTCCCTTTCTAATGGGATTTTTTTTTTAAATGGCAAAGTGTGGGAGATCCTTTCAAGGATACAGCAGGACCATCGATTCACGTGCTCATCAAAATGTTGGCGACTATCACGCTTGTCATGGCTCCAATCTTTCTCTGATAAAAAGAGATCGAATCCTCTTGCACATACATAGGAGTAAGCGACTGAGTGAGGTAGGTTATGAATTTAAGCCACATGGTTTAATGGTAGTTACCTTTCATCTGAATAACTTATCTCATATTTGTTTAGAATTAATGGTACTAAAACTTCTTTTTGATACAGAAATGTTCAACTTTTACAAGAACAGGTTAGATAGAATTTACACAAAACCTGATACCAAGGAACACATCACACCATTTTACCAAAAAACAAAACAGTGACCACCTAAAGACGTCCATACTTCAAACACAAGCTACCATCTACTATATTAGTGATTAGTGAACATCCACCATTACTCCCATGTACCACGAAGCAGCGGAGTAGCTTCAACATCGTCCCCAAAAGTCTTCAAAAGATCGCAAGTGGATTCATTACCGTCACCCTCAGGCTCCAACTCCAGCCCTAACTCTTCCTCTATATCGTCGGACGCCGAGATGAGTAAAAACTCACATCCTTCATAATTCAGGAAATCGGGCGGGTCAGCTGCCCCAAACCGGGTATGACCTAAATGAGCTTGAAGATGAGCCGGAAACTGAGCCTTCCTCTTTCTCTGCAGGCGACGAAACCCTGACCCTCTTCCTCCATCTCCTTGCTCTGGATTTCGTATTTGGATCAAGAAAGAGCCTTCCGGCTCAATGTTCAGCGATTCTTGTGGCTCGTGTTCTCTGGTCTGCGATTCCGATGGGAACTCGAGTTTGTAGACAAGATGTGTATGGTGTTTTCGTGTCGGACTAGGTTTATGTCGGAGAATCCAGTATATTCCTTCTCCAACAGCTCTCGCCTGCGGTTTGTGTCTATGTCCTCGAGTCTTCGTCTCATACTCCTCTACAAATTAAACAAACCAAAATCACAAAATCCACCAAATACTCTAATAAATTCACGATATCTTTTACCTCCTTTGAGAGCAGTTTTAACATCTTCAACATTTGTCGTCACCATCTCCACGAATCCCCAAAATGGCTGCGATTTCTTGCTCGGATCAGGAAGACTTTTCTTACCCATTACAATGAATCGTACCAGAAACTGTTTCTCGATGTTCACCTTCTACAAAAGTAAAAGAAAAAAAAGAAGAGATTGAGATGAAACTAATCTTGTAATAAGAGCTTAACCCTTTAGTGTATTGTTCTTCTTCTACCTCGACGCCGTGTCCTCCTTCAGCTTCGTTCTTGGCACCAGATGAGCTACTACTCGCGTCTCCGTTACCAGAATCTTTATCGGAACCTTCTTTACCAGAGACAGGGTCTTGTTTCTCCTCAAGGGGATTCTCACCGGACTCTGGACGCATCACTATGTATAACCTTTGAACATCGTCCACACTGTGAGCGTCTTTTTTGTTAACCTTTGGCCTATAAAAAAAAAATATTTCTCCTCTTTCCTGATTAACAAAACAGAACACATCAAAAAACAGAGAGAGTGTCTTTAACTCCGATACATCAACAAAGAACAGAGAAAGGTAATAAAACCTGAATCTCAACTTGAGGATCTGGTCTCGTCTTAACTTCTTTACCCTGTCCCATTCTTGCAGTTAGGTACTCTCTTACCTTAAAGAAAATACATCTAACATCTCTTTTTATACACCCAATAATAAATTACCATTTTGTTTTTTTACATAACACTAGGTAACGTTAGAACATTTCCACGTAGTTCTTTACTGTGAGTTACGTGTCAACGAACATGTAATTCACCGTCGAGGGTTAAAATCTTTAAAAAATATAAAACTTCATATTTTCTTCAACAGAATGTGTGCATTGGAAATTCATATTCCCGTTATATACAAATTGTTTTTGTCATAGAAAATACAAAGCATTTTCGTTAAATTTTTTATACACAAACCCAACTCTAATAAATCTCAAATAAGCAACTCTTTTTCTGAATAACTTGCTCTTGGCTTTGAAGTTAATTATCTCCTGCAAATCAATCTTCTTTGCTTACCAGATTCCTCAGAACTATGGGTTTGATATAGAAGATCCTGTATGCGATATATAAGGAGCACTCCTACCTTCCTGCATTAATACCCACAAAGAAAGAAAAAAACACACACACATCAAACATCATAAACAAATATCTAATCTGATGGAAATGTTTTCGAATAAAAAACTCTTACCGATGTATAACAGACTTGACTAGGATGCGAAGACCGTCCTTGTCCAGCAAAATACATAGTCTCAAGACTCTCTTCACCAAGCTCTCTAAGTCTATTAAGCTCAGGCATTATTTCCTTACCAAGATCAGGCCTATCTTTTCTTCTCAACTCAGCGCACTGTAGCGATAACTTCGCCAGACACAAAGCTTCCTCTACTGGCCAATCTGGTACTGCAGGATCAAGCATATCCTTCAATCTCCCTTCTTCTATCGCCTGTTCCACGTAATATGCCAAACCCATCGGCTGTTTCGCTGTCAAAAGCTGCAGAAGCATGATTCCAAGAGAATATACATCCGATTTCACACCCAACATTCCGGTTTGTTGATACTCAGGGTCGATGTAACAGAACGTTCCTGCAGCTGATGTAACTCTGTACTGAGTCACGTTCTCTGCTACCGCGGGAACTAATCTCGCAAGCCCGACATCGCTGATCTTGCTGACGTAATTGTGGTCAAGAAGTACGTTTCCTGGTTTCAAGTCTCTGTGAACAATTGGTTCTGGTTTGGTCTGGTGGAGGAAGAGGAGACCCGTAGCGATCTCAGCAGCGATTCTGAAACGCAGTTGCCATGAAATCGGCGGCGTGTTTCCGCGTCTGAAAAGACGGTCGTCTAAGCTTCCTTTGGCCATGTATTCATAGACGAGAATACCGTATTCAGGACAAGCTCCTAAGAGAAGAACCATGTTTGGATGCCTTATGCAACTTAGTACTTCAACCTATGTGTCAAAACACGTAAAGTTTCAAACATTTTAACCTCAACAACCTTTTTCTTGTAACACAAGTAAGCAACACTTGTATGATCAAGATGATGGTTTTTGGTACCTCTTTGTGAAACTGTGATCTTCCTTGAGCAGCGTCAGGGCGTAAAACTTTAACAGCAACACTTGTATGATCAAGATGACCTCTATACACTGGCCCATATCCTCCTTCTCCAACTTTTCTTGATTCTGCGAAATTCGCAGTCCCTTCTTCGATCTCTTGAACAGTGTATTTCCTGTATCGAACGATGCTATGACGAGAGAAAGAATCGCTTTCTTTCAATTGCTTCATCTCTGCATTTATCCTCTTCTTTGCTTCCACTTCTGCAAGCCTATTTGCAGCTTCAGCAGCTTCCATGGCTGTTTTGGCTCTTGCTCTCTCTTTTTCCATCATTGAAATTGCTGTTTCTTCTGTCATCTTTAATTCCTCCAATCGTTTTTCCTCTTCTGACCTCAGCTTTTGCAGCTCTGTCGCCTAAACCAGAATTTAATCAATTAATGTATAAACCAACCACTTGAGATACAGAACAACATAGAGATAAATATGTGTAAATACCTCGTGCCTTGCGGTTAAAGCTTCTCTGCAAGCTGAGCTATACATATCCATAGTTTGTTTCAGCTCTAATCGCAGTCTCCTCATTTGAGCTTCAACATCATCCTGCAACAAAACAAACATTTCCATGGAATGAAACAAATCGGATCTAAGACAAATAAAATAAAGCATATAGTTTGATTTAAACTTATTATACCAAGCTCTGAGATGAATAGGAGGAAGTTCTTCCACTCTCATCAGAAACCGTAGAAGAACCATTGAGATAACTCAAATCAGTAAACTTGATTCCTAATCTATGTGACCCAATGCTCTGCTCTGAACTCGTTGACATTCTTGAGGTTCTTGCTGATTCCGGTATATCGTAGGTGATAGAACATCGGTCTACACTAGGCCTCCCCGAGCTGATAAAGGAAAGGTCGGATTCGTGTTGAGAAGCACTGATGAATGAGAATTCAGACTCTGAATCTGAGAAATCCCCAAGTAATTTCATATGTGCTTGTGGCGGTTTTGGAAACCCTTGTCTACAAAAAAATTGAAACCAAGATTTAAGAAACTGTCAAGTAATCACAGTTAACAGATTTCGATTTTGTTTCTATTGTTTAACTAACAGAATAATACCTTGGACCATCTGAATCAACTGATCTTCGACCTCTAGGCAATGCCTGTGTGACAGCTGCTGAAAACAAGAAAGATTAAAGATTTAAGAATGTGTTTGAGATGCTTGAAACGCAAGAAACGTTTCCTCTCAAGATTAAAACTCTGACCTGTTTTATTTTTTCTCTCAGGGTTAGTATTTTCGTGATTGTCTATTTCGGTGAGAGCTGATGGATGGTAAGGAGCAGGACGCGAGGCGTTTCTTACCGAAGAGATTTTTCCTTTGGAAATGACGTAAACACTGCAGAAATCTGGAGCTGTCTTTGACACACTCGTTGGTAAATCTGTTTTGAATCGTCTGTTGAGGATCAAAATTTGAAAAATAAACCCTAATTTTGGTTAATCCCTTGTTCCGCACTCATCTAACTAATCAAAAACCGTAATCAATATATTACCTCATAAAGCTACTCCGAGATGGAGCACCAAGGACTAAATTCTCAATCGAAGAAACTGTAACATATTCGACTATTGCTTTGACTTTGTCGACGTCTTCAAGCAAAACGTCCAGACAATGTATCTGCAGAAATATGAAAAAAATACATTTGATCGATTTAACCAAACATTAAAGCAATCTCCATAAGCCCTTGATTTGGATTGTTATTACCTCTTTGCGACTGCAGTAACAGTGAAAGGATACAAAGAGATCTTTGGTTTCTTTCTCCATTTGCTGCTTTTGTGATAATCCTTCTTCAATGTCTGCATGGAACCCAAAAGCGAAAACCCTAAAGAAACTTAAACTTTGCGCAAGAATCATTGAGCAAAAAAAGATGGATTATAATGGAAAATGAGAAAGTGATTAACCTGGAGAAGAATGAGATTTGGGAAGGATATGAATAAGAGCAAGAGTTTGGCCACGAGTAGTAAGATTCTCCACTGTCCATTTGAGAGCATTTTGACTATTTTTGTCTTTGTCTATTGCAACTGCCACAGTTCCAATTTTTGTTCCTTTATTTGCCGTGTCTGCTTTCGGTAGCCACATTCTTCTTCTTCTTCCTTCTTCCTTTTGTTTGTAAAAGGAAAAATAAAAGAAATGGAGAAATTTCCTTACTTTTCCTTAGTAAATGTTATATTAAGAGTAAATAAAAAAAATAGATAGATAGAAAATTAGATAATGGAATGGTTTGAGGGATTTTCTATTTTTTAAATCTGATGGATGCTATTTAAGGGTTCTATTTTTGGATGAAATCCTAATTTCAGAGTTAATAACACAAACCACACAACCCAATGAGTTTTTGATAGAAAATTATTTGATTCTAGAACAGTGTTTTTTTTTTCATCTGATTTTATAATAAAAGATAATAGAATAAACTTTACAGACCCAAGTATGCCAAAACTAAATGGGCTAACTGACCCATAAAAAAAAAAGGTAGAGATCAATATTACACACCTTACGGCCGAAAAAACAACTAAGCCTAAATAAGGCCAAAAAATTAGCCCAACTTTTAAACACAGGAAGAGTTTCTCTCATCGAGAAAGAGTTGATGCAGCCAAGACGGAGACCCAGTCGCGACATAAGATTGCAGGCGCAAGCCAAATGTCATACTCTGTGCAATGAGAGCAGCTCTTCTGTTCGCTGAAGATTTTACCAATTCCACTTTCCAATTAGTGAATTTTTCCAGAAAATGAAGACATTCTGCTGATTGGTGTCCAAAAGAAGACCAAGCAATGGGTCGGTTGATAGCAGCTACTACCTTCGAAGCTTCGGAAACAAAAATGACTTTGTGAAGCTTATGAGTAAACATAGATTGAGCTTAGCTTCATTCTTGTTGTGAATATCACTAAAGCTCTTCGGCTATTTCTAGAACAGTGTTAAGCTAGCTAAAATATACGAAAACAAATTTCTATTTCTCTCTCTTTTTAATACATTTTAAAAATTGACGGTGCAAAAAAAATATAAAAAATACATTAATATTCCTTTTCGTATAAGAGTAGCTGAATTATCTTCCACTACATCATTAAACACCTTTTTTTATATATAGTAATAGTAATACTGTAATAGTAATGTTTTGAGAGATTTTTGTCGACACTAGTTCAGAAAGAAACTGAAAAAGAACCAAAGGACCACCTATATCAGTCTCTTATCTTTATGATGCTTTCCTCTTTTTATTTTCTTGAATTTCATATATTATTATCTCATGATTATCATCTCTCTTGATTTTTTTTTCTCTGTTTCGATTTCGATTGCCGGCAATTACTATTTTTCCTTAAAATGTTATGAATTACATTATTACATATGTAAATTAGATCCCAGTTCAGTAGACAGGTAATTATAATTTATGTTCGTTTGTCTATGAGAGACTAAACAAATAAAACCCACGTGCATAAAACGCGCGTTGAGCGCGTGAGCCCAAAATCCCCATACTAACCCACAGATATTGGGCTTTTTTCGCATAAATGAGAAGTTAGAGAACCGAAAGCGCGTGGTTGGGCCTTCCACCTCTGCATTTTTTTCTCTTCCTTCCACATTTATTGCCTTTGCAAAAGAAAATGCATACGTTGCTTTCGCATTTCGATAAAAAAGGAATACACTTTACAGAACATTTAACTGTATACTGTCATGAGAAAATTAGTTTTTGTTTCTATTTTTCTATTTTGTTCCGTTTGATATATTTCCAAGCAGTTTATAGGCGAGTCTTCAGAAGTCTTTTTACGAATGTCTTGCAATATTCAACCAAAATAATATTTGATTCACAGAATACTGTTTGTTTAGCTCGACTTTTTTTTTGGAAAACAGTATCCAAGTCATGCACTTTGGAGGTGATGACTATTAAACTGTAAACATTACTTTTGTTATGGACTATAGTACATGTAGTGGGAAGGTGCTTTTAATGGAGATTCCACAACTTTGCTACCATTTTATTTTTTATATTTATTTGTATATTTTTAACTTTAATTGGTAACAACATTTATTGTTTCTCATTTATGTTATTTGGCTTTAAAGCCTTCAAGATCAATCATATCTTCTGATTTTTATATTAAAAAAGATATCTCCTTTTATATACATACCAACTTCCATAACGTGAAAACAAACAATCAAACACACATCATTATCATTTAAAAAAAATTAATAATCAAACTTTTAAATTTACTTGAATGGTTTTCAACTTTCTGGGAAGAAAAAAGGTTCAAGCTTTAATTTTTACTCTGTATTTTTTTTGGGTAGAACAACTCGTGCAATGGGGCTGTGATGAAAGTGACAAATAGCTAAAAATTTCTCATGCATTTATTGAGTCTCTCTTTGGACCCGATCCCATTCAACTCAATCCTCACAGATGTCTCAAGCTCTTTCTCTTTCTTCTGCTACTTGTATCTCTGATCACTGCCTTTTTTATCTCAACCTCATTCTATTGAGTCATTATTACGATTCTGGAGAGATCCAGACGAAGTTTTGAAACCGACCAATATTCGAAATTCATCGATCATACAATGTCTGAAGACTCTCTGCTCGCATCTAAACAGTAAAGCTTCATTCCTTTTTTCTTGTCTTCAATATTGAATCTTCTTCCTCCTCCTCTCTGTTTCTTTCTAATTCTTCAAACTGTTATGTTATGCAGAGCAAGTTCTTTGTCCAGATACTCTCAGACCAAAGCCGTTAATCTCTCAAAGGTTCAGATTCCTTAAATCCTATGAAAGAGTTTTCCATTAACTTGCTATTCAAGCTGTCAATTCACTGAAGCTTTCTATTCATTTCCTCTTTTATTGCTTGAAACTCATTTTCTTATGACTCTGTTTTCTCTGAAAAGTATAGCCAAAGAATATTACTAAAGAGATCAACAGTCTTAACTCCCCCAAGAACAGTAAGTTTCACCACTACAGATTCGAA
Organism: Cardamine occulta; assembly: GCA_028015245.1. Taxonomy (NCBI): domain Eukaryota; kingdom Viridiplantae; phylum Streptophyta; class Magnoliopsida; order Brassicales; family Brassicaceae; genus Cardamine; species Cardamine occulta. The sequence goes on along the minus strand of CM051362.1, from coordinate 7,259,553 downwards.
CTCGAGCACGATGTGAGTTTCACACACTTCTCTTTTGATCATATAGAGAAATCTGTAAGAAAATTGTTCAATCTCAGACTCAGCTCTGTTCTGAAACAGGTGCAACGATTAAAAGCTCAACTGCAGAAAGAGACTGCACTGCGCGCTCTATTGCTGAAAGCTTCTGATCAAAGCCATAAGATTGAGCTGTCTTATGCGTCTTCTCTTCCACGTAGTGTATGTTTCCACAGCTTGTCTTAAGTTCTAAGCTTGAAATGTTCAGGGATAAAAGCTTGAACCTTGTGAATTTTTCCCAAAACCCCATTTTCAGGTTCATGAACTTCTCTCCAATATAGCACTTATGGAAGCTACAGTCTCTAAGCTTGAACAAGAGATCGTGTCTCTGCATTTCTTGCTGATTCAAGAACGAAACGAGAGAAAACTCGCAGAGTACAACCTCACACATACTCTATCTCCACCTGTATGTTAAGTAAATTCTCTCGTCTGTCTAATTTTTGTGTCATGCGATGGGCTCTGATTGTAAAATTGTTGCCCAGAATGCTACAGATTTGGTTAAATTTCCCGAAAAGAACGAAACTTTATGGTGTAAAGATCAGAGAGCACAACCTAAAAGCAAACTGGCAAAGTCCTTGCAGAGTTATGATCATGCTAATGAGCTATCCAAGGAAATGATAAGATGCATGAGAAACATATTTGTGTCTCTAGGAGAGACATCTGCAGGATCGATTTCCTCACAAGAGACTACCGGTTTCTCTCCTCGTGATAATACTCCATCAGCATCAACATCGTGGTGGTCTCCTTCAGAAACGTCACGGATCTCCAGGTGGGCACAAAGTCCACGGATTGATATTCAGAAGAACTCAGATGTTTTAGCAACAGAGAGCAACTTATTTGATCCGTATAGAGTCCAAGGAAAGCTGAGTTGGGCTGATATCGGGAGTTACAGATCAGCAACAGAAGTGGCTTCAATGTCTGTTGAGGAGAAAAGGCTCGGATATGCTTCAGATGAGTTATGGAGATTCAGGTATTAACATGCTGTTTAAGCAACTTCAGAGATTTAGTTAACGGTGGTTCAAACTTGAGTCTTGAGTCTGGAACTCTTATGTGGTCTTTCATTGCAGAAACCTTGTCGAAAGACTTGCCAGAGTAAATCCAACAGAATTGAGCCACAATGAGAAGCTCGCCTTCTGGATCAACATATACAATGCCTTGATCATGCATGTAATGATGCTCTGAAATTTCCCTCAGTTTTGATTTGTAGACACAAAACTTACAATTTCCCGATTGTCTGATTCAGGCATACTTGGCTTATGGCGTACCAAAAACTGACTTAAAGCTCTTCTCTTTGATGCAAAAGGTTTGATTTCCACACTCAAAACTACTTGACACTTCTTGGTTTGGTTTGGACTTCGGACAGAGGTTAATGTAAGTCTCTGATTTGGAGATTCTATCAGGCTGCATATACAGTTGGTGGGCATTCATACAATGCAGCAACAATTGAATACATGACTCTAAAGATGAATCCTCCTCTGCATCGACCTCAAATTGTACTAAACTCGGCTTAAACTTCTTTAATTTCTGCAATTTCTTCACTTCCTACTCTATATCTCATACCTAAACCGGGACTTTCAGGCTCTTCTTCTCTCCATTCTCAAGCTGAAAGTATCAGAAGAACAGAGACAGGCGGGGATAAGTACACACGAACCTCTAGTGTCTTTCGCTCTCAGCTGTGGAATGCACTCATCGCCTGCAGTAATCTTTCCATATCTATCTGGATTTCACATCAGATTCTTGAACCTACATTGCAATTCTCTAACAGAGAAATCACTTTCAGGTGAGGATATACTCAGCTGAGAACATAGGAGAGGAACTTGAAGAGGCTCAGAAAGATTATATCCAGGCGTCAGTGGGAGTGGGCCCCAGGGGGAAGTTGATTGTCCCGCAAATGCTTCACTGTTTTGCCAAGAACTTTGTTGATGACTGCAAGGTTGCTCTGTGGATTTCACGTCATTTGCCTTCTCGTCAAGCCACATTTGTTGAGCAGTGTATTCACAGGCGACAAAGGTGGGGTTTTCTGGGTTCATCTAGTAGCAAATGCGGTATTGTTCCCTTTGATTCACGATTCCGGTATTTGTTTCTTCCGTAACAAGGCATTAATGCGCAATGATGTGATTAAAGCAAATAGTGTTCCGATCCTAGGGTTTATGTCTATGGTTATTTAGGTGATTCAATCTTCTTTACTCAAACTAATAAACAAATTTATGAATTTAGATCTGCTAACGAAATAAGAAGACAAAATACATTCTCTCAAGATGCAAAAGTTTAATATAATCACGGTCGTACATGTTATTCAGAAAAATAACTAAATGATATGTGTTCTGCTTGAAAGAGCATAAGGGAGAGATGAAACTAACTTGGTCCTAACTAGGCATTGATGGATGAAATGTCAACTTTTCGAGATGCTTGGACCACGTTCTTGTTTCCAGGGAATGAGCAGCGGGAGACGTCCACGAGTGCTTTGAAGCTGTAAGGTTCGTGCATAGATAACTCAGAGAGAACTTTCCGGTTCAGCTGGATGTTCTCCTTCATCAGCCCGTGGATGAAGTTACCATAGTTCACCTGTTTCAAGCTTTAAATGTTAGGATTTCGATTAAACAAGTCATTTCCATGTTCTTCACCAGAAACAGGGTATTGATCCACATATAATAGCATAGATTTGAAAGAGATACATAAACATTAAACAAAACCAAGAATAGAAGTTAACAGAAATCATAACAATGAGGACAAAACCAATATGTTACAAAGCTAAAACCAGGTAACCGTATTAGATAAATATGTTTCTCTATTAGGAAAAAATCATGGTTTCAGTTAATTCGAAACCATTGACAGGAAAATAATTCACTTGTTCAAGCATCTTTGAGCTTTAAGGTACACATTCACATCCTAAATCTCCATTTGGACAATATTTCACACATTGGAAAGCTCAAAAAATTGATCGAAGATACTGCAGAAAATCTGAAGAAAACAAGCAATTTGAAATGCCTTAACTCATCTTTCTGATCTGATTCTGTCAATCTTCTAGTTATACCCAAAAAAAAAGTTCCATTTCTATCACTAATGTCGATGCAAACACAGAGTACCACGGCATAAGAAAAATATGGAGATTACAGAGAAACAAATAATCAAACTACAACTTCTGAGCTAGACGAAGATAGTAAAACAATTATACTAGCAGCAATAGACTCCGAACAAATCAAGCTTTCAACTTTACATAACAAAACCCTCAATCCCCAGGGTTCGATCATGGACCCAAACATTTGCAAAACTAAACCAAGCAATATCTCAGAAATCATATAGCTAGAACGAAATCGAATCAAAGCAATCAGGAACAACCCTAATAAAAAATTTTGGGATGCAAAGGAAAACGTACTCCGTGCTGACGAGAACCGGCGTTGATGCGCTCGATCCAGAGACCCCTCATCTCACGTTTCTTGTTGCGCCTATCTCTGTAAGAGTACTGAAGAGCTTTCTCAACTCTTTCCCTCGCAATTCTTATACAATTCTTCGCTCTTCCCCTGAAACCTTTCGCTAGTTTGAAGATCTCCTTCTTGTTCATCTTTCTCCTCTCTATTCTTCCTGCACTGCCTTCTTCTCAGTTCTCACTGTAACGCCGCCTCTGTGTTTCCTGTGTGTTTAAAATCCGGGTCAATCGAGTCGGGTCAAAATTAAAATAACACATTAGAGCATGTCCAACAGTGGACTTGAGTTGGGGTTTTTAGGAAAAATTAATTTATTAAATTTAAAGAAAATAAATGTTAAGAACCTTTGGTAAGATTCTTAAAAATATTTGGCTCTAATGGTGAATCCTAAGTGGGGTTCTAAAAAAAAAAATTATTTTACAAATTAAATATTTTAAGTAGAATTTAATTTTGATAAATTTTAACAATTTTATAACTTCCAAATTATTTCATTGCATAAAATTTTAAACATACATGACATAAAAGCATATAAAAATAGATGTGCAAAACTGAAAACGATTAGTTGTAATATTGATTTGAGCCAAATTTGTGCCATATATGCTCAACTAAATCAGCTTTCAATTGTTGATGCATTGTTCGATCACGAACTCGATTACGAATGCCCATCATATTCCCGAGATTTGAAGGCATATCTGTAGAATACGTAAAATCCACGTGTGAAGTTCTGTTAGCTTCTACTTGTGCAAATTCGGATACATCAAACTGAGTGTACCCATCCCGTTCGTCTTCTACTATCATATTGTGAAGTATTATACATGCTCGCATAATCTTTCCTATTTTAATCTTATCCCAAAAAAGAGCTGGGTTTTTGACAATGGCAAATCGAGCTTGCAAGACTCCAAAAGCACGCTCGACATCTTTACGGACAGCTTCTTGATGTGTAGCAAATAAAGATGCTTTCTGACCTTGTGGAATTGGAATAGATTGGATAAATGTTGCCCATTTAGGATAAATACCGTCTGTGAGATAGTAAGCCAAATGATACTCGTGTCCGTTGAAAAAATACTTCACTTTAGGAGCTCGACCTTGTAATATATCATCAAAAACTGGTGACCGATCAAGAATATTAATATCGTTTAATGTACCTGGAGGTCCAAAAAATGCGTGCCATATCCAAAGATCTTGTGAAGCCACAGCCTCTAAAACTATTGTCGGTTTACCAGATCCACGTGTATATTGCCCTTTCCAAGCGGTTGGGCAATTTTTTCCACTCCCAGTACATACAATCGATGCTTCCTATCATCCCGGGAAATCCCCGTATCTGTCCAATATCGAGTAGTCGTCGAAGATCTTCCGGTGTGGGTCTTCTTAAGTACTCATCTCCAAACAAATATATGATTCCTTCAACAAAATGCTCCAAGCAAGAAAGTGCTGTGCTTTCACCAAGCCGGAGGTATTCGTCAACCGCATCAGCCGCACAACCATAGGCCATCATACGAATTGATGCAGTTGCCTTTTGTAGTCCAGAGAGACCAAACCTTCCGGTAGCATCTCTTCTTTGTTGAAAGAATGAAACTTCATTGGAGAGTCAATCAACAATACGCATAAACAAGGGCATGTTCATTCTAAAACGGCGTCGAAATAAATGATGAGGGTAGGTTGCATCATCGATGAAATAATCGTTCCATAGACGTTTGTGCCCTTCTTCCCGATCTCTTTCAATATATGATCGCTTTTTCTTTGGTGCTTTTTGACTATCACCTTGATTAAAAAATCTATTTTCGAATGCTTGCTCAAAATATTGGTCAAACCTTTCATCCATCGTTTCATCGATATTATTAAAGGAAGAGATGCCATTATCTCTGATATATACGGTTGTTTTTTTGGAGAAAAGATAAGAGAAGTTTTGGAAGAAAGGTAAGTTAGATTGGAAAAAAATAAAATAATTGTTTTTGAGAGATAAGAAATGAGTTTTGAGAGAGAAGTGTTGTGTCATATGCACATTATCGCACTGAGAATGTGTTGTATATATAGTGAAAATCTGCAACTGATAAGGTCTTAGTAAATAATAATATAAAAATTACAAGTTGTGTTGGCTTTTGGAAAATTAGGAAATTTACAAGTAGAAATCACATGCACATTATTTTGTGGTGTCTACACAACAAAACAAAAAGAATCATTGCCTTGTAGTATGTAACAGAACCTTTACAGCTGGTAGTAATGCAGTGTTTTAAAAGAAACAATGTAAAATGTCTTTCAAACCCAATAACAAAGCAATGTTCATGTGCTGTGTCGTTTCTTCTGCTTAGCTGAAGAAGTGACTTTCCTTCTTGGCTGCCGATAGAAGGTTCCTGCAAATTGACACATAAAAGCCTAATTAGTCTGTACATAATTATCAATAATATAGACATTAATCAAACTTAAACTGACCAACAAACATGCTCATTAATCAAACAAAATACTAATGACAACATCAAAGTTCATTCATTTTTAAAACAACATACAAAGCAAAAGGGAAAATACATTGCGATTAACCGATTATCAAAGTTACTAATTACACATCAAAGTTATCAAATACAAGAAAGCTTAATTATGACAACATGTCAGTAATTAGCTTGTTCTTTAGAGCAATTTCGATATCAGATAGTGGTTCAGACTTAGCAAAGAGACTCTCAAGCAATTTATTCTTAGAAATCTTTTCTTTCATTTCCAAGTCTTGCTTCTTTATTTCTCACATGCTCTGAAACTCAGCCAGTTGTGACTTCCCTTCCTCTTCCACGCTGGTACTTTTAGCTTTTGCTTTTGCAGCCTTAACACCAGGAGGACGAGCCATTGCCTCATCTACTCCATGGCTAACTGACTGCGAGCTTGAAGACTGCGCAGAACTCTCAGCAACCTTTCTTCTTTTCGAGCTTCCCCCTTCTTTACCAGCAGCAGATGAACACCATTTCTGATCATGGCGAAGCTCCCTCCAAGCATGGTCAAGAGTGAACTTGACCCCATGATCATTGAAGAATATATCATTGGCCGCTTTCATCACATCATTATCATTCTGCCCACTAGATTGTTCTTTCATTGCAGTCTCATAGCAACCCACAAACTTGCATACTTGGTCATTTAACCTCCCCCACCTTTGCTTACAGTGAGTGGCCTCTCTAGGTTGCATACCAAGAAGCTGTGGGCTTGAGTTAAAATATGCTTGAATGCGTTTCCAAAATGCACCAGCTTTTTGCTCATTTCCAACAATTGGATCCTTGCTGGTGTTCAACCAAGCACTTATGAGGATAACATCTTCTCTTGGTGTCCATTTGCTCCTCTCTTTACGCTCCCCAACACCTACGCTTGGATCATCAGTACCTTGTGTACTAAACAGAGGTTCTTCAGATGATCCAAGGTCTATAGTAGGTGACAAACTCTCTAAAAGATTTGGGTTTAGTGGTTGACTATTTAAAAGATTTACAAAGCTTGATGTTTCACTAAATGGATTACTTGAATCCATATCCGTCGAAATAAAAGGAGAAGGACAGAGCAAAAGAGTTTGGACAGAGGAAAATATAAGAGAAGGACAGAAGAAAACAGTTTTTGGACAGAGCAAGAAAGGATAGAGACAGAGGAAAAGAGTAAGGAGAGAGCTAAAGAGTTTTCGGACAGAGCAAGAAAGGATAGAGACAGAGAAAAAGAGTAAGGAGAGAGCTAAAGAGTTTTCGGACAGAGGAAAATATAAGAGAAGGCCAGAAGAAAAGAGTAAGGACAGAGCTAAAGAGTTTTCGGACAGAGCAAGAAGAAAGGGAAACCTAACTAAACTAACATGGTTGCCATAAATAACAAGAAGAAAGGATAGAGACAGAGGAAAAGAGTAAGGAGAGAGCTAAAGAGTTTTCGGACAGAGGAAAATATAAGAGAAGGCCAGAAGAAAAGAGTAAAGAGAGAGCTAAAGAGTTTTCGGACAGAGGAAAATATAAGAGAATGCCAGAAGAAAAGAGTAAGGACAGAGCTAAAGAGTTTTCGGACAGAGCAAGAAGAAAGGGAAACCTAACTAAACTAACATGGTTGCCATAAATAACAAGAAGAAAGGATAAAGACAGAGAAAAAGAGTAAGGACAGAGCTAAAGAGTTTTCGGACAGAGAAAGAAGAAAGGATAAGCAAACTAAATGGGATAATTAAGGCTTTACCTAACTAAATGGGATAATTAAGGCTTTACCTAACTAAATGCATTGATCACAAAAAGTAAAACATCACAGTAAGAAAAAATGTCAGTATTTATCTATTTCTAGTGCTTCAAACTAGAGACACTATTCTAGTTTAGTTTTCTGTTAGCATTACACCACATTTCGTATCACCAAAAAAAAAACAAACTGAAAACACTTCTACTAATTTGGTTCAGTTTGGAACAAGATTGGTTTGGTCCATTTTCTAGTTGTATGAATATTATAGAGACAGTTGAAAATACATTTTCTCCTACACCATTTATCACAAAAACAAGACAGCAACCATTTATCACAAAAACAAGACATCAACCATTTAATACAATACTTTCGATTAGAAAATTTAAAAATCAGAGAGTAACTCGAATTAAAAACACAACTGTTTTAATCCCTATCAATCAGTACAAATCTACTTCTTCCAAGGCACATGAAATCATTAAACACAATTTATTTAATGGTTTGTGTTATTACCTGGCCTTTGATATTATTTTGATTCCAAGGGCTATGCAAATGTGTTGAATTCTTCCGGTTTGAATGATATTTCCATCCCATTACCTCATACAACACAAAAACAAAAGCAACAGTTATCAATTGGGGATACCATTAAAAGATAAAAACCCTATAATAAGTATCAGAACTATGTTGAGCTCATAATATCAAACAGATACATCGAATCATTATGACCATAGCAATGAGTGATCGTTCCATTTTTTTGTCTAGCATTCTGTATATATGTTTCACAGAACTTCATAATTTGATCTTATCTCTTTTAAGCAATGAAACTAAACAGAGAAGTCTTGTTACTCACACCATACCTAAGTTATCAAATATCTTAAAACACTAGTAGCACAATCACCTTCCTTCGAAGCTATTTTACAGTCACAATTATAAACACTAAGTCCATTCAAATACACACCAAATATCTGGAACATTCATTATAACACCATACATATCAATAATCAGATATAGTTATACTATAACTACCATCAATAATCAAACAAACAAAGAATCTAAGACAAAAGAGAAGAAATTTTTACTCACGTGATCAAGCACAGCATCTCATGTCTCTGTGAATTCGATTTCTCATCCTTCTGCACCGAAGAACACAGCAAACAATTAAGAAAAGCTTATTCACGATTTCCCTAAAATACACAACGATTATCAAGATTTTGTGTAAACAGAAAATCAAAACAGAATATACCCTAATTTCTAATCACCCTAATTTGGATAACATCAAAGAACCCTAATGATTTCCCTAAAATCACGAAACCCTAATTTTCCAAAAATTACGAAACCCTAATTTCCTTAAAATCACAAAACCCTAATTGAAGACCTCATCAAAAACTAATAATTATTGTAGATCTATAAGTAAAACGGATAGATTCATACCTTTACACACGAATTGGATCCTCCTTCGGTGGCGTTGGCGTTCGAAAGCCAAAGGCAACGGTGGCTTGGCGAGAGATCGAGAAAGATAGAGACAGTGTCGGAGGTTTTATGAAAGACACAGAGAGGTGGAGGTGGTTGCTCGCCGGATGTGGAGGTGGTTGCTCGCCGGAGGTGGAGGTGGCGTGGTGTGGTGTCGCCTTCGAATCACCATCACAGAAGAGAGAGGTTTGTTTTTTTGTGTGGATTTTTCGGGAAAAGAAAAAAATCAAAGAGAATAAACTTAACATTCACAAACCAATATTAGCTTGCCACGTCATGTTAAGAACCGGCTCTTAAATTGTTTAGTTTAGGATCGATTCTTAGCTTTACTCTCTAATTTTGATTTAAATTTATTTCATTTAATTGTTAAGAACCCTTCAAATTAACTTAAAGACCCACCGTTGGAGGTGATCTTAAAAACCCAATTTCCATCTAATGGGTCTTTGTCATATAATACTACAAACTGAACAAAGCCCCGTTACCAATCCATCCATTAAAGCCCAGCAAGAGACACGTGTTGCCACGTCATGAAGAGACAATAGCACGTGTCCCACAAGCTTTCATATCTGTTTCATTTTCCCGGGAAACAAACAAAAACAAAACAAGAATTATTTCCCACAGATTTTTAAAAGGCTTTGCTCTGTTCGTATCGATCCATCACGCAGAAAACCCCAAAAGAGAAAGACTTTTAACTGTCAATTTTCGTAGTGACAAATGGGAGGAGATTCATTAGATCATCATCACCGAATCTCGGCCACGAAATCCGACGACGTAGCTGCGTCGGACGGTGTGGGCCAGGGAAAGCTATACTCTCCTGACCACGCGGTCAAAATCGCTACGAAATCCGACGAAAACGTGGACCAAGGCCAAGGAAAGCTCTACTCTCCTAACTACGCGATCAAAATCGCTACCAACCCATCGGATTCAGTAAAAGAAGAAGGAGAGGAGCAGAGGAAGACGACGATGTTGGGGCTGAAGAATCTTGCAGCTGTTAAAGATAAAGTATTAGAGAAACTAGCTGCTGCTTCGGTTCCATTGGAGTCGCTAGAAAACGCTAAACAGTTTTTAGAAGGTGTGATTAAGGATTTCGCTGGAGCAGCGCAGGGTATGACGAAAGATGCGTTGCACCGGATTAAAACCCATCTCGCTGCTATTCTCCCGTCTGTTTCCCCTGCCGTCACCGGACAGGTTGGATGTTTAAACTTTTTAACTCACCCGAAATATTTGGGATTTTTTGCTTCTGTTATCTGAATTTTCTTTGGACGTGGAGCAGATAGTGGACGATGCTGAGAAAGAAGCCATTAACGGAGAGGAAGAAGATGATAGAAAGTCAAAAGAAAGGTCCGCTAAGTTGCCTTATGTGTCTCCGACGTCTTCGTTTCTCGGCTCTTTCACCAAACCTTTCTCTAGACTTTGACGGGTTTTTGTGTCTTAAGCGTAAGTGATCATCTGAGATGAATAAGACGAAGTCTGAGATTTAAAATCTGAAATTTCATGTTTTTGCTTATAATGAGTGAAGATGTACACTTTTACACGTTTATTACTCATTTCTTAACGAGTGTTGTAATAGAAAACAGGGTTTCATCACTTTTAAATGTTTTAGGCCTTGGATTGTTTCTTTTATTGTATTAGCACACAAATTTTTAAGTTGAATATAAGAAATCAATGTTAATGGACATGAAGAGACCAAAGAGATTCTTGTCTGTACAAGATATACATGTACGTATGTATATATGTATGTAATGTTTATCAGAGCTTGAGATGAATCCAACAGACAAAATGGAGTCGATGCCTCTTCTTTTCATGTGTTCTTCTCAAGTACAGATAAAGCTGGAGTCAGATAGTTGTTGGCCTTGTCTGGCAAATGAGCCACCTGAGAGAGGCAGAGAGAGAAACTCATATCAGATGATATGAAGATGAAGAAGTGACTTATGTTGCAAGTAATACTCTTACCAGCTCATAGAGCTCTATTCCTTGCTCAGCGACGTATTCATGGCAAACCTGCAAAACCCAAATGGAAGAATGTGAGAGATTCATGCTATGATTTCTTCTTTATAGGTCAAAATATTGAATCTTTCTTGGTTGTTTCTTATACTGCAACTAACATCAAAGCTTTTGTTTCTCGCGGTTGAATCGTGTAGCGACTTGACACATATATCAGCAACATCTGCGCAACTGATTCCCTGAAAAATGAAAGAGAATGTGAGGCTAAGTAAGCTCAGGCAGAGAGCCTTCTGCGGTGTGCGAGCAAAGTGACTTGAGTTTATGTGTTTTGCTCGAAACTAACCTGAGAAATTCTGTTTCCTTGATCAAATATCAGAGCTCGTTGCCCGCCTGGCTCCTCCTGTATCAGAATTTGTTATATAATCAATCGTATATTCATACACCTTGGCTAAACCTCAAAGAAGAGTACCTTCAAGGGACCGGGACGAATGATGGTGTATCCAAGGCCTGATCTTCTTAAAGAATCTTCACCAGCCTGACAAATTTAGCGGACATCAAAAGAGAGAGATATGAAAACATGGAACCCAGTGCCTCAAAAGCCTGACAATTCGTAGCCTCAGAAAGAATCAAGAGTTGTTAAAATGTGTGTTTCAGAGAATATAGATTTACCCTCTTAGCTTTTAGCACTTGCTCCCTTCTGTTGGGTTCTACTCCCGAACCAGTACACGATACCAGAATAAAATCGGTTTCTTGACCCGCCTACAGACAAAAATGCGGAGAGTTGATACATTTCCTGTTTTTTCGTTCTTTTGGGTGATCATCTTCAGAAAGTAGAAATTAAGTTGGGGTACGTACAGGCAAAGCTTTTATGTACTCGAATACAAGACTAAAGCTTCTCAGATCTTGTTGTGCACCAGCAAGTCCATCAACAGGTCTCTGAGAGAGGAAAAAACCCAACAGATTGCTAGATTAAGACCAAGGGATGAATGTATTCGGTTAATGATAAAAAAAGATCAAGACCCAAAAACAATCTGCTGAAGCATGAAAAGAGTAAGCAAACCTGTCTTTTAGGCTCAAAGCGTATTGTCAATGTGTGGACGAGAAACGGATCTAGCGGTGGATCTTCCGGGTTAACCGGACGAAAAGCTGAAAATGGCACCCTTACCTGCCCAAGGAACCAAAGTTTTAGCCAGCAAAATAGTTGAAACAGGGTCAGACTAACGAGGAAGACCGATGATGCTTTTCATACCCGACAAAATCCTGCTTTGGTACTGATCCTTGCGAAATACTGTTTGCTCTGAGACATATCTGATGATGGACCAGCTTCAAGGATTACAACATAGGATCTTCCGTTCCCACCAACAGAAAGAACTAAGCCTTCATACCTATTGATATTAAAGCATAAGCATAAGCTAGAAATTTCATTAATACTACTCCCAATTTACCCCTTTCTCTAATTTTCTATGGGAATTCGGCCAAAAAAATACCCAATTTTGCAGAAATTGCCAAAAGAAACCTAAACTTTAGACTCGCCAAATAAACACTGAAATCTCATTGACTTTAAAATTTTAATCACCAAGTTACGGTTGACTGGCCAATTAAGGACTCCGTTATCTTTTTAAACGGAAATCTTAAACGCCATCAACGCGAAGGTTAGTTTTATCGTTAAGAGAAACGACGTCGTTTTGAAAGTATGTTTGGTTTAAAAAAAAAAGGAATTCGGCCAAAAAAATACCCAACTTTGCAGAAATTACCAAAAGAAACCCAAATTTTTGCCCTCGCCAAATAAATATTGAAGTCTCATTGACTTTCAAACTTTAATCACCAAGTTACGGTTGACTGGCCAATTAAGGACTCCGTTATCCTTTTAAACGGAAATCTTAAACGCCATCAACGCGAAGTCTATGTATGAATCAGGCTCGACAACCAAGTTAAACTGCGCTGGCCGAATTATGACATGCTCAAACTGCAAAGACGAAGGGCACAACAAGACAACTTGTTCGAATTCAACTGTTGAAGGTCCACCTAAGAAACCAAGAGGAAGACCAAAGAAGAATCAGGTTTGTGTCTTTGCTTTGTTGTTAGTATCCTTGTGTCTTTTGTTAATCGTTTAATATTTTTTTTTGTTTCTATTTGTAACAGAGACTTCAATTTGATGCATCACAATTCTCCTTCTCTGAAGCTCCAGAATTCTCACAACCTCAGTCGTCCCAACCTCAGTCCTCACAAGCTCAATCATCACCCTCGATGTGGGACCAAATGTCACAAGGTCAAGGCTCATAAAACCAAGCTTCTGCAACACACGGATGGGGTCGTTGGTTTTCATAATCTCACTCCTCGTAGATGTCATAAGCTTATTCCCATTTTATGTTCAACTGTTGTGTCATTTTCAATATTTTGCTACCTTTATCTTTGTTTTCCGTAGATGCACATTTCTTTGTTGATACATTTATGACAACAAGCTTGAATTATTGTGTTCTTGTTATTATCTAATTTATGTTCGGTGCTTTCTTCTTTTCATTGACATGACAAACATAAGAACAATGGGAAATCAGAAACATGATTAAACTCCGTTACCTAATAATATAAGTCAATATATTCAGAATATATTTGCGAAAGACAGTTGGTTCAGTGGCTATAATCTCCTTTATGTACTTTGAGTGACGAGTTCGAGCCCAGGTGAGGGCAATTTTTTTTAAACCAAACATACTTTCAAAACGACGTCGTTTCTCTTAACGACAAAACTAACCTTTGCGTTGATGGCGTTTAAGATTTCCGTTTAAAAAGATAACGGAGTCCTTAATTGGCCAGTCAACAGTAACTTGGTGATTAAAGTTTGAAAGTCAATGAGACTTCAGTATTTATTTGGCGAGGGCAAAAATTTGGGTTTCTTTTGGCAATTTCTGCAAAGTTGGGTATTTTTTTGGCCGAATTCCCTTTTTATTTTAAACCAAACATACTTTCAAAACGACGTCGTTTCTCATTAACGACAAAACTAACCTTTGCGTTGATGGCGTTTAAGATTTCCGTTTAAAAAGATAACGGAGTCCTTAATTGGCCAGTCAACCGTAACTTGGTGATTAAAGTTTGAAAGTCAATGAGACTTCAGTATTTATTTGGCAAGGGCAAAAATTTGGGTTTCTTTTGGCAATTTCTACAAAGTTGGGTATTTTTTTGGCCGAATTCCCAATTTTCTATGATCGAAACATTTCACAGAACAAGGTGAGAGTAAGGATGGCTGATATATAATGAAATCTTGACAATACCTGTCAAGAGTAGCACCTAGTGGAAGTGAAAGTTTCTTCGACAACTCAACATATCCTCCTCTGGTGAAAACATAACCTGCATTTGAAACCCGATTAAACCACCATACCTGAACAATCACATCAAAAGATAAAACTTTCACATTGCCGTATACCTGAAAACTCAGCTCTCTCAGTTTCAGTGAACTCGAACTTAGCATCCATTCCACCATCATATTTGGAAGCAGTTGTGTCTTGAAAATAAGTTCCTTGACGAATTTCCCAACCTTCAAGTGACTCAGCCGATTTGAATTTCGAAATTAAAAGCTTGCTTTTGCTGCTTTTACCCGCTCTTAGTTGCGCTAGTCTGTTATTGTAATCCTGCAAATACTCAACAAACAACAAACATGAATGACTTTTCTCTACTCAACAAAACAAGAAACCTAATCGACCACGCGGACAATTTTGTTAATACCTGAAAAGCCTTGGTGAGGTTATAAACACCCAAATGATCAACCCGGACAAGGTCAGCAGTAATAGTAGACCGAGCAGTGGCACAGTATATGATCTTGTTGCAGCTTTCAACTGCGGCTTTGAGCGTAGACGGGTCGCCCACATCTCCAACAACAATATCCACTGACCTTGGCAACATATTCATCACTTCCTCATCTGTTTTCCTCACCAGTGCCTAAACACAATAACCTCAATCTTTAAAACACTAAAAGCATAAATGCACCAATACTTTATACTATTTGTTACTACATTATTCATTAGCATTTTATGAATGTAAGCGAACCTTGACGGTGTAGCCACGGAGCATGAGTTTACGGACGACAATACGGCCGATTCGGCTAGTGGCTCCAACGACTAAAACGGTAACGTTTTGAGCGCCGGGAATAGCGAACTCACACATAGGTCCTTCTGTAATGAGAAGACTGTCAAGAGTATCTTGCTCATCAGGTCGAGTAGTTCTCGACATCTGACCTAATCCAGAGAATTTCCGCCACACCTCGTCGAAGATCTGCCGTGATCTCCGTCCCAATCCCACAGGATTCACATCGTCCAGTTTCAGAGTCGGAGGAGACGGAGATTGAGCAGACGGCGGAGCTACATCGAGTTTCTTCGCCACCGTCTCTTCGCCTTCCTTTGTAGTAGCGGTTCCGGATCGGGTTTTGGTCTTCTTTTCGCGGCTATTCTTGTCGGAGGGAGACGGAGAAGAAGAAGATTGAGCCTTAGGGATTGCGATTTGGGAACGATCGTGGAATCTGTGAATTCTAGTTTTGATGCCGAAATTCGAACTAAGAAACCTCGCATCAGTAGCCGCCATGTTATTGCCAACAACACTACCCACCATTTTTGAAACTCTGCTTCTACAACAACAACAAAAACAGAGCTCAAGCCACAATTTGAAAAAAGAAAAGAAAAAACACTTTTCTATGAATACAATTGTACAATTCAAAATTTACAAAAAAATTGTGTAAAAACTTTGGATAATTGTATATGAATACACTTTGCATGCTAGTCTGTCATTGAGAAGACTCTTGGTCGAAATTAGAAACGGATAACGAAAGTGAGATTTTTCTCTTTTTTGTCATTTCAGAAAATATAATATTAGAAAAATAGAAGAATAATAAATGGTTGGATCGGAGGATTTTGACATATATATATAATATATACTCTCAGAAAGAAGAAGAAAAGGGAGAGAGGAATGAGGAGAGAAGAAGACCACGGAATCTGGTTTGTGTATTTTGGACTGTGATAATGACTTATGAGCCAATTAAGTAGCCACGTACCTTCTCGCTTTTCCTCTTCTTTTTTTCTTTTTCTTTCACCTTGTTCTTCAAAAATCGAGAAAATTCCACTGTGTAATACTGTTTCATATATTTTAATAATATCGTAAATTTTATCCAACATTCGTTTAAAATATAGATAAATGGAAATAATTTGTAAATTTACAAAATAAAAGGTTCCAAATATGTTAGTACATGTTCACCCAAAAATGTAAGAGTAGCAAAGCATACTTAGATACTCCCTTCATCTTACCTGCCTAGCAAGTTATATGTCACTACTTATATATATATATTACATTCTTGCCACCACCCCAAAGGGACAAGGCATTTTACAAAAATGCACCACACTAGAGAGAAAAAAAAAGGAAGAAGAAGAAGAAGAAGGTAGTAAGCAGACGTAGAGTGTATATATATAATCAATGTTCCCCAAATTAATTATCATCATCATCATCACTCCATGACTTGTCACTGTTATATACGAATCCATCTAAATTAAACCTTTTTAGGGTTCGTTTTCTGTCTTCTTACGTGTCTTCACTAGCTGGTGTTATACACTTCTCTAAGTGAAGCTCAGAGACACCAGCTTCTTTTATCTTCTTAACCTTCGGAAGAAGATTATATTTCCACTTCTGCTTAGATCCTAAATTAAATTAGTATATACAAACTCATCAACCGGAGGTTCCAGCCACTTCTGCAGCTCTCTGTCTCATCATCTCCATCACGGCTGCTCTACGCCGTGAATCTGACTGCTGTTGTAACCTTCTCAAATGTTCCTTCAGGTCCCTGAATAGAGAGATTCACAATGATCAAAACAAATCATAAGGACCGCTCGTTTTAGAAAGCTTTGCTATGTGTTATGCCAGGGTTCTAATATATCCGAAAAAGTTGTTTGCGATTGCAATTCTCAGATGTGTGGCATGAGATAAACCATGGACTCCAGAAAAGAAAAAGATAAAATTCTAAGTTTCACTTGATAAAGGTATCTTAGTGAATGATCCCACAAAGAAATCGATTGCAAAATGTTAGACAGGGTATGAAGTTAAAGAAATTACCCGCATCGAGGTACATCACAGTTGGATTCCTTGCAGGCCCGAGCGTGGAGTTGCAAGAGATACCACATTTTCTTGCATAGAACACAACCTCCTGCGGCTCGTACTTTGCAACAGAGACCATGTCGGAATAGCCCTTTCACTTTCCGGCAATTGGGATATTGACAATGTGTAGCACGGCACTGCGACGCATGCACCAGAAGATCGAGCATTTTCCTGAGCTGCATATTTCAAGTCAATGAAAACTTTAGCATTTCAGAGACGTTCTGGGAGCTAAATGACCTGTAGATTTTTCCAAGTAAGCCCATCCATTTTATCAAATAAGAAGAAGCCTAAAGCAAGAGAAGAAGAGGCAGCTTTTTCAAGGGATCTACCATAATGGATGATCAAAAAACTGGATATTACAATACCTGCAAGACCCGCAATTGCCTAGCTTCTTTGTTCTGAGCATTTTGATCAGCTAGTGATGGATGATTTGTCAACTTGTGAGGATGATTGACACAACCCTCTTTACTGTAACAAGTATTGCACACATCATAGTCTGGGCAAACTTCACAGCGCCAGCCTTGACCACTTTCGATATCAAGGTGACATGCGTTACATGTCGTAACAAAGGCGGGAGCAGTTGGATTGTGCAGATGATAAAGCACCATCATGGAAGAATGCTTTGCCCGCCTCAGCGTGTCATACTGATAATGGTTCCCTTGACAAAGACTAAGGAATGCTTGCCTCGTATCGAAAAATTCACTTTCAAGTATCTCATCTCTGTCCTTGGAATCCGCAGGAATATCGGCAATCTCATCCTACAATAAAAAAAAACACCATCTTATGAGATACTATAAAATATACTAAAAGACAGAACCTCTTCTGAATTCCGGACCCAAAACTAGCCAATGCAACTTACAGGATACAGTTTATGTTTATCCTTTTGATTAACAGGATGCCTTTCTCTGTCTTCTCGTTTCTGTTCAGCCTCATAACACCTGAAAGGTAGAATAACGTTTTAGAGATTGCCCCACTCAATAAGGAATAATCACATAGGCTGACCAAATAAGTCTCTTCCAAGAAGATAACCACCACAGCTTCTAAGTTGTACAAAGCAAGTCACAATAAAAAAGCGCATGATAGAGAAGCAGAAGAGAAAGAACAATTCTTACCCATCACATAACTGGAAATCTTTGCATAGGCTGCAGACCCAACGATTTCCAGTTACCATCAGTGTGCAGCAATGCGTGCAAGAATGCTGCAAGTGAACCATGATAAAATCCTCCTTCATTGGGTGAATGGTCTCACCAAGCTTAACACATACAGAAATAATATTAACATGAAAATCACAAAACTAAAAGAACCGAATTACTTAAGCTGAAATGTAGGAAAGGAAAGGTGCATAGAAAGAAACAAATACTTTATGCATTAGCAGCAGATCTTTGGACGTATTCCCAGAGAGATCCGACTGACCAGATGCTTTTAGAGCCCTTTTTGTGATGGTTTTCTTGATTATTCCTTTCTTATTTCCTTTTCTACCATCATCTTCTTGACTCATTTGATATATGATATCCTCTGCTGCACCTGGCCAGTAGTCACCATCGAAATACGGGAGCCTAGCTGCTGTAACCTTAGCTCTACATTCACCACTTTGCAAGAAAAAAAGGTCATATAGATTTGTAGTTTCCGCTACAATCCCTTCCTTTGCAGCTTTTCTCAACATGGCTAAGTACCTGTGTAGACCAGGAGCAATTGGAGAATGTAAAGGATTATTTCTACAAAACTTTTACGAAGAATCACCAAATGCAATTGGAACTGACCACTCCCGAAGTTTATCCGACTTTGGCGTTTTCTGAATTTCTGGATGGCAATATAGGATATAGTCCTCTCCCTTCAGTGGTGGACAAGCCCATATGTAGCAGCTCGTGAAACCACGCAATTTGCAGTATTCCAGGTAACTAATCTGAAAAAAGCATCAATATATACCCTTTAATTTCCATGCAATGTTGAAGACCACACAAATTGGTGTTGAAACCAGGACTTACAAGAATTTCGTGGTAAACAAAAGTGCGCAGTGCCTCTCCATTAGCAGATTTAATATCAGGTCTAAAGTATTTCACAGAATCCAAATATGAGAGATAAACACGGCGTTGATTAGGAAATGAACATTCGGATCCAAATTCTTGGACATACATCCCAAACAAGCATACTTCTACACCTTCGATCTTCTGGAACATCAGAACCACCTAATAGAATAAAATGTAGAGAGTGAAATGTATTATTTGAAGAGAGGAATCCTGAAAATGTGGACATGAGGGAAATACAACGATGGCGTGGGACGATCATTCTTACCTTGGACTTATATGGGAATTCTGTTGGGAAATTATCCTCCCGAAAAATTTCAAGAAATCGAGATTTGACTTCCAGCTTCTTTTCAACGGATGAAACAACTCTAACCACAAGGGATTCAGCAGTAGGAATCTGTCATTGCCAGTAAAAAATGCAAAACGATGAGTAACCAACCAGTAAGCTTCAATCTGTTGTTTTCAGTGAAGAAGCACTTAAAGCAAACTAATAGAAAATAGGAGTCAAACGTAAAAACCCCCCATGAGACATTAAACCTTGTACAAGTCCACCACCAAATTACCTCATCATAACTTTTTCCTTGAACCCTGGCTCTCTCAGTCCTTTCTTGCTTTAGCCTTTTAAACAACCGCTGCTCTATATGGTCACTGAGATTCGTTCTTGGCAGGTCTTTCGCTCCAAGAACAGCACTCTGAGGTAAAGGCATTCTCTCATTTTGCTCCACCTCAATTATATAACAATTCGGGCATGTGTACTCAGCTTGCCCCCCGTCATTCCTCCGCCCATTAAATAGAGCACAAATCTGATGCTGCCAGGCCTCACATTTATCACATTGGACCCACTGCAACAAATGGAACGCCATAGAAAAACTCAGAAAAAGCTAAAAAACGGGAGGCAAATGACAATACAACTCTACTGAGTGGATAGTCTTACCCATTCTTCAGTCTCTTCGTCATTTTTCTTTTTCTCGAGTCTTGCCTTCAGTATCGAAGTCCCTTCAGAGAGTATAGTGTCTCCTCGGGATTCATTATAACAGGGAATACAAAAGTAGCTACGAGTTTCACCACCTCCAACAGTATAGTACATCGCATTTCTCTTGATACGAACACCACAAGGTGTACAATAAATAGGAGGTGGCTCAAATGCAAGCTTCTCCACTGCACACAACTGGCAGGAATTCTCACTCATCAAATTCTCCATCGCCTGATTCTTTTCTGCTTTGGCTTTACTCTGCAGACACATGCAAATTAAATGACAAGGTATTCATCAACGGTCAAATACTTTGAGATAATGTGGACAAAACTATATAAAGGATCAGGTCAGTTGTGCCTTTAGATAGCTAGAGATTCATCTTTAACAAACAACAACGGTAAAATCAATTAAAAAAAAGTTTAAAAAAGGAGAAATATATAAATTAAACTTGCTTTTGTGTAAACTTTTAAGAAAATTGCAAACCTGGCCAACCCACTGACGAAGACCACGGATATGTTCTCTCACTTGTTCCGGAGTGAACAACTCAGTTAAAGAAACACCTTTAATCTTTGGTTTTCCAGATTTTGATGTAGGCTCAGGAGACTTCACAATATCTTCTTTCTTCAGCAGTTCGGGCTCTTTCTCCATTTTGATGTTCTCTTGCTTCGGCGAGTCACCAGATATATCATGTTTACCTGATTCACTGCCAGGCCTAGGCTTGGGAGCATTTTCAACAGCTTCATTTTTCGTCTCTTTGATGCCGACTCCTGCTTGAACAGATATATCAGGAACTTCCGGTTTCACTTCAAAGTTCCCTGACTTCAATGACGCATGTGCATTGCTATGCCTATGATTCTTTCTTTCAGCATCCTGAGATAATTCCACCTCTGTTTTGGGTACAATGGAGCTTTTACAACTTTCAGTCGTCTCATGGACCACTGGTTGAAATGACTGCTCCACCTTCACCCGCTTTGCTGAAGGTTGTAAATTATCTAAAGTATCAGCACAACGAGGGGTACCAGAAACTGCTCCAGCAGTAGCACGTTGTGAATCATTCGATACTACAGCTCTGTTCACTGAGCTTACTGGATTGCTTTCGCTTTTTAAACGGGCCTGGGCGCGCACATTAGCTTGTTGCTGATAGGTCTTCACTGGCACACAGACAGGGCACCGAGGATCCTTGCACTTTTTGAAGTGGTTTATCAATCCCTTTGTGGGACGACAACGAGGATATAAACACTGAGGCTCAACACAATTGTCCATGTGACTCAATAGTTTCTGAACAGTAACACAATTTCGGTCTTGGCACTTCCCTCCTGACGGATTGCAGGTCCGTGCATGACGTAGAAACAGGAGCCATCTCTGTTGATTTCGGAACTTGGGATCGTGACCTATGTTTCCAAATCTACACATGGTACCAATAGAATTTTGCAGATTATGGGATTCTGATATAGTAGAAGTATGATTTTGACCAATAATAGACCCTTCAGTCAAATTATTAGGTTGAGCTTTATCAATTCCGGTAATTCTTTGACAGAAATCCTCCTGAATGTGCTTTTCACTTGACATACCATTAGACATTTGAGTGTTTTCCTGAGACTGGGAATGCCACTGACCCTGTGGGTTGGATTCTGATTTTACTCCAACGGCAAGATTGCTAAAACTGTTGATAGGATCAGAACCTATTTTCTGCGGGTGCAGCATTTGCTGAATCTGTTGGCTATTTTTTTGAGGAAGTGATGTGCATGTATCACTCTGACTTTTGACTGAGGGATGCTGAGAGTCTTCATGGCAGTCTTCTCCAGAGTTCTGATATTGATTCTGGAACTTAGAAAGCTGGAATCGTTCAGATGCTTGGGATTTCATAGCCTCACTATGGTTCTCCATCCCAGGTTCATGTTTAACATTCGTAACCATATCAGAAGCCACCTGAGCTTTCCCCAAACCATTATTGCTATGTTGCTGCTTCAATTTCCTTTGATTAAGGAATTGCTGCTGCTGCTGCTGAATCTGATTTGGTTGTTGCTGAAATCGATTAGGCTGTTGCTGAAATTGTTGTTGATATGATTTCAGATAATGTAGGGAAAGAAGATTGAAAGTCCAAATATTCAAAATGATAAGTGTTTTAATTGGTCTATACTGTTTCATGCAAAGTGATATTGACTAATTGCTTACCGGAGAAGAGTTAACTCTGGACACAGACTGGAATGATGTACTAATATTCTGAGCATTTGTCATTGCTCCAACCGGCGTTATAGCTCCATGCAAATTTCCAGATCCAAAGGGAGGATTTGTTGTGCTATAACCTTCCCCTGAAATATGAAACATGCTTTCGATAATCTGACTCGTATGTTCTAGTCATTCATAAGAAATTACCATACATCCGAAATAAGATAATCAGGATAGGAGAGAAAAAATAGAGATGAATACCCTGCTGTAAATTTTTCGAGGTATTGGCATAAGATGAACCTGAGTCTAAACTTTTTTCGTTCACTCCAACACCACCATTCACAGAACTATTGGCCACACCAGACAGCTTTGGTTGCATGTCGGGTCTAAGGCCAGCAGTCATTTGGTTGGACAACATGTGACTATATTGACCACCAGTATGCTGCCTTTGTTGCTGCTGCTGAGACTGAGTTACCGTCGTGGGCTCAGCAGAAAATCCACCACTGTTGTTATTAGTACCACTGTTAACAAAGCCAGGTGTAGGGATCATTTGGGCAGTACTTCTTTGAGAACCCATGGATGCCATATTCCCTCCAGAGCCAAGAGAAAGCTTTCTCGACGAATGCTGGTATCCAGTAGATATATTAGCTGCAAACAAATTTCTAAGGTGTCAAAGAAACATGAGATGAAAATTTCCAGGAAAAATATATATATGATCACTTTAATGAAAGAACCTCCATGCATGCCACCAGCAGTTAGAAGGTTTCCAGTGTTTACAGCTGTGCTTGTGATGTTGTTTCCAGCTATTGTAGCATCAGCAGAGGGTGTAACCATGAAATTAGGATTAGCCGCAGCATGTGATAATCCTGGAGTAGGTATCATCGTTCCAACCGAAGAAGAATTAGCATGCCGCTGATTGTGGTTATTCAAGTGTCTTCCTTTTATCAGGCTTGTAATTCGAGATTCAAGGGTTGACCGGTTCACATAATCCTCCTGTAGTAAATGTTGGAAAGTGTCACAAATAAAAAGAAAGATTTTAAGAGAATACATGAGTCAACTAGCAGGGTTAAAAAGTAACATGTCAATAAGCTAGGTCTAGAGGCAACATGTCAAAAGTATCAGCTAATCTTGTTAAGTAACCCAAATCCTAAATGCTACCTACCAATCAAGTATTTGAGATACCTTTGTGCTAGCCATCTTAAACAGCCCCTCCTCTAAGCGTCTAGCAACATCCATATACTTCGCCTTTGATGCAGCATCAGCTGGAGATGGTTGCCGTTGCTGTAACATGTTAAAGCTGGAAAGAATGGAAGATCAAGAAGGTTCCGTCATGTAATAACCACCAAGAAAATCTCAAGAAGCAGAAACACTAAAATATCGGTTCTTAAGATATGAATTGAAGGCTTACACAAGGGTTTGCATGTACTGTCGAAGTTTTGAAATATCATGGTCCATGGCACCAACGATGTTACGTGAAGGCCCTACACCAGCACCAGAAGAAGCAACACCAGTACCACCAACTAAATTCTGCATTTGAGAGTTGCCATTATTCTGAGGCAATTTCCCTTGGTTTGGAACCTGGCCAGATAGTTTTCCCGACATGTGAGCCTGAACATTCATGTTATCTCTTAAATCTTCGTCGCCTGCTCCTAATTCTTCTTGCAACTAGCACTAACAGGCACTGCATAACTTTCCTGCCCCCGAGAAGTCAGAAGATCGAAAGCTCATCTCCTGCTGTTAATTATTCTTTAGATGATCAAGTGTAGTAGCTATTAACCTACAATACAACCAGCAGCGTTAAATGTCCTGCAAAACAATCTCTTACTCTTATAAAACTGAAGTGACATGGTATTATATCAATTCAGTTGAAAAAGAATCATAGACTATTATGATCAAAGCAACTAATCCCCATAGCAAAACCAACAAAATTGTAAGAATTACGAAAGCAGACAACAAGAGGAACAGTAAGAAAGCAACCTAAGTGTATCCCATTAAATTCTGAATTTTAAAAAAATACATTCCCAAATAACCTAGAACTCAATCCAACCTTGAAATTGATTCAGAAAGAAGCAAACTTGAGAGCAGAATCCAGAAAATAACCTTCTCTCCCACAAGGTCACGGAAAAAGAATCGTTACTGAAGATCACGATGATCGAATCTTCGAAACGCAGTAGAACTGAGCAATAAAGTCGGTGTACGGCGGATGTCGCACGTGTGAACTCACACAAGCCGCGAGGAAAAAAAAATACACAGGAGATCAATTAGGACTAAAAAAAAAGCAAGTGGACAAATCTCAGAAAGAGATTCCAAAACCTAGAAGACGAAAAACGAATTGTCGACAAATTCTGAAATCAATTGTGTTAATTCCGGGGTCGGAGTTCTTCGAATTTGGAGATTTTTCGGGCGCTCACTCGATTTGGGGATTTTGATATTTGTTACTTTTTAGGGATTTTATTGTTTTAATTTTGAAAGTCGTAATAACAAAAGATACATTAAATAAAATAACATTTAATGTATGTTATGTCTGAATGCATATCATTAAGGAACCTGTTAAAGTTAATTGGGAAATAATCGAACAGATCGTCGGAGATAGACTCGCTCCTGTCCGTCCGATCAGAAAGAGTAGCTACTTTTTTTTTCTGTACCGATTCACATTCAATCATATTCCAAGCCTAAACCGGAAATAAATCAAAATCGGTTTTATCATTGGTACAAGAAGTAAATAGACAGTAACAGTGCAAAAGCTTGATGATCTCCTCTTTCCTTGCAACAGAAGCAATGGAAACGTTTCCAAAGAAGCCGGAAAATACCTCTCTGTTAATCTTCAGCGCGAAAGGCTCATCGACTTCAGATCGTTTGATTTGCATGTTCATGCCCGTCAACGAACGAGTTCACTATTGTACTCCGTTATATTTTTTTTCTACTCATCATACTTTTTATTTTCAAGTTCTTGGTTTGGTATAAAGTTATAAACCATAACGTACGGTCCTCTCAAACAGGAAACAAAACCAAAAGCGGTTTTACCATCGGTATGAACTTACAACTTGCAAGCAAAGAAGCAAATGCAGATTACAGTAACAACAGTGCAAAAGCTGAAGCATCTTTATTTGTAACAGAAGAAGCAAGCAAGACGTTTTCCTGGAAAGTTTAAGCAAAAGGCATTCGGATAAAAATATTCAGCGGTAAAGGCTCTCCGACCTCAGATTCTCTGCAATCTCTGTCTCCCACCGATCCCCGTTCTCAAGAAGTTTCTCTTTGTCATACAGAAGTTCCTGCACACCAAAAAGAGAATCAGAATGATACATTTGTCCAATAATACACATCTTAACTTTAAGATCATGGGAAATCTTCTGTCTCTATCAAGTGTTTATACAGACCTCATGTGTCTCGGTTGCAAACTCAAAGTTTGGTCCTTCGACAATTGCATCAACAGGGCAAGCTTCTTGGCAGAAACCACAGTAGATGCACTTTGTCATGTCGATATCATACCTGTACAGCTCCAAATCATCACTACGCTATGATATGTATAGAATCAGAGAGAAAAGACAGTATCACAAAGAAAGTATATGGTTAATAAATGGGAACTTAAGGGGTGACCTAGTGGTTCTACGGCTTCCATCTTCCCGCTCCTCTGCCTCTATTGTGATTGCTTGAGCTGGACATACCTGATCAATAAGAAGAGACCAATATCCGTCAAGAATCACAATAGGTGAATTGTGTTGCTATAGTACGCATTCTCGAGAAGCATATACTTCAAAAACTCACAGCTTCACAGAGTTTGCAGGCAATGCAGCGTTCTTCCCCAGTTGGATATCTTCGAAGAGCGTGTTCACCACGGAAGCGAGGGCTCAATGGACCCTTCTCAAAAGGATAATTGATCTGCACACAAGATAAAACTTGAGACAACAATATGTTTCATTCTACTTAATTACTAAAGTCTGGGACGACAGCCACTCACTGTAACTTTTGGATCGAAGAAGTACTTGAGGGTCAGTGACAAACCCCGGACCATTTCAGTGAGAAATAAGGTGTTAATGCTCCGTTCAAAGACTGTGAAAGCACAAAATCTCATGAACCGCTAATACTCAGGGAAGGAATAACCAGAAAGGAAAACAAAGAGAACAGAAAGGTAGAAAAGTGTCAGGATGAAATAGCTTACCAGTACTCCAGTCCTTGGAGATTTCTTTAGAAAGTTGCTCAGCTTCTTCATCATCTGCATGTTACAGAGGCAAACCATAAGTCACATATATCCCAGAGAAGTAATAGCCTAAAAAACAAGAGGAAGAAAATAAATATATACCTTTATTGGTGCCATAGGAAATAGCACGGGACTGTAGCACACAGAGATGAGATCCCTGTAAAGCTTGCCCTGAAAAAGCCTATCAACGAAGACAATGCAGACGTTAAATGGCAGAAGAATTCCATAGCATACCCACAAAAAGAAGCTAAAGAAAGTACAAGTCAACACGACCACGACACTCACAGTTAAAGTATTTGTTGTATTTGCAGATTGATTGAAATAACAACGTTGTGGCTACCCATTCTACCTTAAGAGGAAAAGTAAAGTTCTATATGAAAAATGAAACCTCGCGAGATTGAATGATGACAATTTCCCTTCTCTGGAATCAACTATAGCAACACAATTCACCTAAATTGAAGTCACTAAATCTTAAAATTCCAAGTAATTTTGAGAAAGATACAAAAAAATTGCGCACTAAGTGAGAAATTTGACGGATTCATTCCAGCTCCGATTGATGTCCAATTCCAATTTTACTAACCCAAGACAAAAATGATGCAGAGTGGAACAAATATCAACTACCTAATCTCCAAAACTCCAGCTGAAAACCCGCATTTCTAGGTACACAAACGACATAAAAAGGGAAAAATTAAAAGAGCCAACGAGATTCATACGAGATTTCGAGCACGGAGAGCATTGAACGACCTGCGAGCCAACAAAGAAGCCATCGATGGAACTCTGAATATCAAATTAGGTTATTTCTTCTTCCCTGTGCCTGCTGAGAGAAAAGGAATCCGATTTACTGAAAAGCCTAATCAAGCAAATGAAGAATTCAACAAGAGAAAGTTCGAACCAGAGAAAGTTTGATCTCACAAGAACATTAACACGAATCCTAGCTAGTGATTCACGATCGCCGGAGTAAAGAGGGGCAACAAAATTCAGCAGGTGTCTCTTAATTTACAAATTTACCCCTGTTGTTTACTACTTATTCTGCTAATAACCGGGAAATCAAACCGGGTTTACTTGGTCATCACAGTCAACTCCATTAAAAAAGTTTAAAACATTCCAAGTTCTCAAGGCGCGGACCAAACCAGACCATTGCGGGAAAACAAAGTTTATCTCTGACCAATGGTCACTAACCGGGTATAAAGTTCAGTTAATAACCGATTACCAGTAACCGAGATTGTTCAACTATCCGGGAAAACAGTGTTTGCTGATTGGTAAGAGAACTAACGGGGAAAATTCTTTACAAAGGAAAATTAGTTGAAGGCTGTATAAAGAGAGGGATGCTATGGTGCTACGTAGAGAGTGTTGCCACAGTTAGTGTTGGTTTGCTTCAGAGGATTCCATCTATCAAATACAATCCGACCGCCTCGACCAATTCTTCCTTGAAACCGAGCTTTTCCGCTTCTTGAATCCGCTGGAGGGACCATTCCCGCAGCAGCCAGTTTATCGGGCACCAGCGGTTTTGTGAATAGCATAACTGGCTCATTAGGATTCTACACAGAAACAAATACAGTGTATATAATTATCAAATAATCTCAAGTGTTTTGATTATAACTAAACAACAAAGAAGATCTAAAGAATTACCAGTTTGTGGAGCCACCCGTGTCTTCTCGCTTCTTGCTTTATGTTCACGGCTTGAGCTCGAGCAAGATTTGATTCCGTGTAACGAAGATGAGGGGTAAAGGCAGGCCCTGTGCATGTTTGGGTGGTGGTAAAGTCATCGGAGTCCATGAATTCATCATCTTCGCTTGTAGCAAATCTGCAAGATGTAGAGAGTGGAAACCCAGACAGAGCCAGACTATCTTCCAGGAGTTCGGTTTCGTGCTGCAAACCAGATCAAAACCCCCAAAAAATGAATCAGGGAAGAGATCGAAATGCTTAATTCTTTCCGGTTACAAAAGGACACTCAGTTCAAGTTTTAAAGAAGAGTACTTTATATTTGAGTTGGATTCTCTGAAGGCTAACCTCACTCGCCATGAAATCCCTCTTTTTTTCTTCTCTCTGTTAAGGTAACATATGTTACTGATTAAGTTATTACATTATGGAGCATGCAGGTATCTCTTAAGATAGAAATAAAATTACATTCAAGTCACAAATACAAACGCCATAACGAATACCTTGATTAGAGCTTCTAGAATGGTCTTTGCTTGGTCAAGGTTACGCCTGACCTGATAATAATATATCCCAGAACAGAACAGAAGAAATGGTTTGAGAATCCAACTAGGATTATTAAGAAGTTTCATACATATTCAGGTCTTTCCTTACCTGTCGAAGCTTTTCAAATGACTGCGCATTGTTTTCTCTCCTCTGCATCTAAAGGATGGTCAACTCTTATCAGTAAGGTGTGGTGTATTTTCCATAGTCACACTAAAATAAGGAAATTGATGAACTGCAAACAATAAGAGAACCTACTCTTCTTGTGTGTAGTCTATGAGCTTTTTCCCGTGGCCTAAACACATTGAACGGATTGGTATCATTGACCGGTGGTGGTGGCTGTTCCATACAAAAAAACCACAACATTAACTAATTGTTTCAGGTAAATTTCCGAATAAATTCATTTCTTCCACATGTACGACTGAGACCAGTCCAAATGATTATATACCTGTAAACGCCGCAAAATAGGCTTCTGCCATCTTTCACGCTAAGAGAACACAAAACAAAACTATGTTAACTAGTGTTATGAGTCTGTGCCCAAAGAGCAAAAAACAACCTCTCACAAAAAAATTAGCTATCATCGAACTATGCCACGTAAAGGTCTATCTCAAACCTTATTTTTCCAATAACTGTATATAGCCTGAAAAACTCCATATTGGATGGGCAAAGATTGCAGCGCCTGTTAAAAAAATTGAAATAGCACAATAAGAACATTATAAACGTAATGAACTGCCTCTGAGTAAATAGCACAGGCTCCATAAAAAAAAAATAGATTGCGACCACAGTCCTCTAGACGAGGTAGTATAATCATTAATACTAGATCTATGCTTCTGCCTCAGTTTCAGGCAGTAAGGAAAAGTATATTGACATCCTTCCGAAACAGTCCCCGATGAAATATGATTCACGACGATGAGAACTACCCAATGAATCATCATCATTTGTATCTTTTTGACTTCAAGAACCGAATTCAAATCAAAACTAGAGAACAAGATAAGATAAGCATACCTCAACAGCAGCATCAAGCTGCAAAAGCACTGGAACTGGCGAACCAAGGGTAGGAGCAATAACTCCAGCTCTTTCCCGCGCCTTATGATCCAATACTTCTAGTTTAAAAATAATGCTCTCAACCCTGTATGAAGTGATTTAGCAAGGTTACAGACAGAAGGTTTTGTTTTAGAACAAGAACAAAGTCTATCTCAACTCGATACTAGGGGCATATCAGATATAACCAATTCTTTTTTTCAGTTTCCACTTGACCACATGGTTTTTGCACTATTAGTATTAGCATAATCCAAGCATTTCATGAATCCAAAATAAATTTTATGCAGCAGAAAAGAGACATAAGAATAATTTAGAGTCTAGAGCCAATAGATTCATCTATCACACAACAAGACTCATGGAAGTCTGGATAATCCACTATATGTCTCTATCTAGATGGCAACTTGTAATCTAAAAACAAACAACTAACACATACTATGTAAATAAGCAGTTGGTTACTTTACTTTTCAGGTGAGAGAATCATTGTGTCCTTATTAAACTCATAAAGCCAGTCATCATCTTCGTTGTCAAGATCATACTCCACAAATTCTCCAAGCTCAGCCCGAGCTGCAAGACAGATTTTCATTCTACATGTTATAAAATAACAATCTCAAAAAGAATTTAAGAGATAGAGGTTACCTCCTCTAGCGCGTAAATATGAAGCAGGCTGATTAAAAGTCCTAGAGTAGTCTCTTTCATATGTATCCACAACAAGAAACTGAGGTGTTGGTATTTCTGAAACCAGCTTCTTGGTAGGCACTTGAGGCTGCACCTGATAATGCGAAAACCAGAAGCTTTAAAGCATCACGTTAGAACTTCACATCCAAACTGAGAAACCAAAAAAAACAAAAACTTGAGAATTTCACCTCAGTGTCAATCTCTACAGGCGGCAATATACGCAGCAACTGAGAATTTCTAGTAATGGAAGAAGGGTTCTCTTCATCTTCAAAGTCTTTAAAGGACTTTAAAATTGGAAGCTTCTTGTGTATGTCCAACGGACGGGGTCGAAAAGATAGCCTACTCATTTCAACAATTATATATCTATATAGCTATTTTGAGTACGAAGACGGATATTATTGAACCTCATCAACGTTTTCGTCTAATTGCTTCAATGAGACAGGAAGAAAGTAGAATCTGCAATTGGAAAGAACAACATATAAAATACACAAATTTTCGACCGAAACTCATTCAAAATTTCAAAATTTCAGAACCGTAAACTCGTAAATGTGAACAATTTCAGTATAACATCGGGCAAACAAACGAATGAGATGTGATTGATACTTACAACTTACAAGGCGAGTTTTCTAGGGTTTTTCACTTCCGGACGAATGGTACCGGCTAACCAATAATGGAGGTTTGGTTCTCTTTCCCAAGCTTACCCAGAATCCGACAAGAGTTGGAATTCGAGGAAGAGACAAGCTTTATAAATGTCGGAGACCGAATTGCAAATCTCACTCGAGTCTCGACGATTGGTAAACCGAGGAGGGAAAAAAATTGGTAATTTCAGCTTCGGTTATACTATACGAAGCATTAAACTTTAAGCATTACCACGAGATTGGATCATGGATCTAACTAAAACGTTTCTCCAGACTTTTTTAATTGAAAGAAAACTAATCAACTTCAGTTTTCTCGTTTAACTGTCTTCTTCGTAGCCCTCTCACTAACTAGTTTTGGGTTTCTCAGAGGAAAACCATAACATCACAGTACACAGTTCAATAGATTCTATTTACAGAGAAGGGATCCCAAGATGATCAACCAACGTTTGTTTTAAGCTCCTATGTCCCTTTCTTCTTCATTAGCACCTTAAATGTTGTATTCTTTTTAGGCTTTTCTTCTTCACAATCTTCACTCACTTTCCATTGTCGGAAAGAACAAGCCCATAAAAGCATTTGCTGTTGTTGATCTTGCCATTGTTGTTGATGTGTTCTTGGGTCAAGTCGATGTTCTTCTCGATTGTTTCTTGGTTAACTTGAAAGGACTCCAGCTTTTTCTGCGTTTTGATGTCTCACAGAAGAGACCAGAAGCTAAAGCTTGTTGAAGCCATAACTCAAACTCTTCTTCATCCTCATCCATCATCTCCACATCAGGATCCCATGGAAACCTGCTCGAGTTTGATCTTTGGGTTGCCTTTTCTAAACCGACCATGTTCACATGGAAACTTGGTCTATGTGTGTTTGGTCTACACGCCATTCCCTTCAATGTAAATAAAGTAGACTTTAAATTAATTTAAATCTCTTAGGGCGAAGAAAAACACTCTTTTCGATTCTTGAGCTGTGTTAGTCTAGCTAATTCTGAACATAGAGTTATCGCATCTGGTTACTGGTAAAGAATGAAAACACCAACCTGACAAATAGCCCATTCTGAGACATCAAAGATTTTCCCCTCCGCACAAACAAAAGCTCGTGGTATTTCAATCTACAAGACATGATATAAAACAATTAACTCATCATTACCAATAGACAAAGTAGGAAGAAAGAACTGAAAGCCTAACCCTATGTGCTTTCTCGAATACTAGAGTTCCTTTGTGTTCAACCCATCCGTCACCATCTTTGGCTTGATGATATTGACCACAATCCTATAATTTTTATGGAAGCAATAACCATTCAACAAATTAGATGTTCTGTGAAGGAATTGAAATCAAAATGCTTAGTAAGGAGAAGTGTGAGTTGGCTAACCTGACACCATCTGGCCTTCGCCTTACTCGTATTGGTACATACCCATATGTGTGAATTCCCACATTTCGTACAGTGTATGCGCCTTGACTCTTCTGATCGATAATCAGGACTATTCTGTAAGAAATTTTAAAATTTATTCAGCAATTGTTATAAGAAAACAATAAAACAACACATGACGCATTCAAAATCTCACAGATTCTATCAACTAACCTGATGCGAAGAAGCGTGCGAGGTCTGACAGACACTCTTGACCCTAGATTCTTCCTTCTTTAACTGCTCATCGTAATCTCTCCTCTTAACAGAGTCAGAAAGAACCTGGAAATTCAACCTTACATGTCTCATATTCAAAATAAAAAGTAAATAGCATCTGCTACACCATCTAAGCTGAAAATTGCCAAGCATGGATCCATCTTTCAACAATTACCTCGTAAGCACTTTGAAGTTTCTTGAATGAATCACTTGCCAAAGGACTTCCCCTATTCTTATCTGGATGAACCAACATTGCCTGAATAAAGTAAAATACAGCACATAAGATTAGGACAACTTGACCAGCAGAGATAGCTCACAAGCCAAGAAAAAAACAGACCTTCTTTCTATACTCTTTCTTAAGCAATGCGGCATCGATCTTCTTATACCGAGGGAACCCTAATGCTTCATAGTGATTCAAACTATCAAGTATTCTCTTCATCTCATCAGCTGAATCTGTTTCTATTTTGACTACCTTTACACTAGAAATCTCCTTCATATTACTAACAACAGTTGACGGTGATGCTGGCTTAGTGGACGACTTATTTTCGTGAACCTTTTTCTCTGGTTCTTCAACAGGAACAGATGAATACTCAAACTCTCCTGAAAACTTTTCTTCTATTACAGTTTCAGGTTTCTTTGACTCCTCTGATTGTGTTTTTTCACTAACACTATCACACCATTGAAGAAGACAAATAAATATATCGTTGGACAAGAATGCAAGATTCACCGAGAGAATAACTCCAGGCCATCCAAGTCTGACTTTGACACAGTACATTGCGTACATCGTCGCCATAAGAACCACAACCCGTGCGCGATTCAAGGAGAACAAATAACCTGATTCAAACAACAAGAGACATTAACACTAGATGAAAAAATCATTAGCTTTTATCGGAATGCAAAAGAGACGGAAAGAGCAATAAGATAACTATGACATCTTGGTAAAAATTTCTGGAAAATAAAATTTGACACTTGCCTCCAACTATAAATAATGTTCCAGTGATCCAAAAGTTAGCGTACATCCACAAAATCAAAATTCCAAACAGTCCTACAATGAAGATCCCAGGAGTGCGACCCAAGTACAAGACACCAGCAGCAGCAGCTGCCTGCGATGGTAAATCAAGTACATGTGAGAATCAACTCAATTATGCATAACTCAATACCACCTGATAAGTGAAACACTGCAACCAAATCTTCAAGTTAATTGTACGAAAATATCAAAACCATTTACGAGAAATAACTTCTAAGGTCAAAATATTGGTTTGCGTTCAAAATAGGTTTTCCTCATACAACCAATGCCATCTATGAGATCTTGCTCAGGCACTCACTCTCACCACACACCGAAATCTACGCTAATGAAAGATCTTAGAACCCAGAATCAAGGATTCAAATAGAGGGGTGTAGAAGCCTTACCATACCAAGGAGAACATAAACCAAGCAAGATACTGAAGTCAGGCTAAGGAAGCAACTCCACATTATCAAGAGCAAAGCAGCCGAACCAAATTTAGCAGTGGACTGGAAACCCCTCAAAATGCAGTCTTTCCAGTAAAGAAACGATAAACTAAGCAACTCTAATAGCTTCCCACATCCACTGCACACTAATGGCCAGTGACGCTCTGCCAAAGCTATCGTCTTTTCCCCAAAACATGGC
Organism: Cardamine occulta; assembly: GCA_028015245.1. NCBI lineage: Eukaryota > Viridiplantae > Streptophyta > Magnoliopsida > Brassicales > Brassicaceae > Cardamine > Cardamine occulta. Next base: position 7,225,197 of record CM051362.1, on the reverse strand, counting down.
GTTGCAGCAAAAACCCATGAGCACAAATGTTTCCGAGACTGCAACCATTTCCAACCTTGCTTAACTAATCCTATATCCTCCATAATTAAATAAAAGAGTCAAAACCCTAAACTTTTCCTCCAAAGCTTAGGCAAATTGATAGCAGTAAGAAGGACGATACTGAAGTGCTTGGAAACTCTAGAAAGCTAGCTTATCATCCATTGCTTTGATATAATACTCAAATCACTAGAAATTACAAAAGGTTCGTAGCTAATTCAATTGGTCTTCCCCAGAAACTGCGCGAAATAGAGAGAGAGAGAGAGATAAACAATACAACAAAATAGTTAACAAAATATCCCTTCAAAAGAACACTTCAAAAGTCTTTAAGCTTATTCGTTCAACGCATATCCCTTCAAATACAAGGTTCATCAGCAAAGAAGAAACAAAATCTTCCAATTCCTGCTTCATGAAACAAACATAAAACCCTAAATTACCCTACAACAATTCAGTCTAGCACATATCCTCAAATCGGATCCGAATAAGCCTAATTAATCGCAAAATCTTCCGGCGAGCGAACAACGCAGACCCAGAAAACAAATTAGCTTCGTTAGAGTATCACACCGCACCGACAAGCATTTCACCGACTCGTAATGTAGAGTAGAGAGAGAGAGAGAGAGTGAAGAAAAAGGAAGAAGGAAAGAGCTTTAGTTAAAGTAAATTGGTTACTATAAAGATAAGCTCGGGAAACATGAAACCCCAAAAATAGCTCATTAAAAAAAAAGGAACTTTTAAAAGATTCAAAAAAGTTCTTCAAACAGAGAGAAGGGAACGCAGTCGCGTATAGAGACAGAGATTAGAGACGAAGGCAACATTAAAATACTTATTAGTTCTTGGTTTTATTAGTTCTTGCTTCTTAGCGAATTATCGTTTTAGGAATTGGATTAAGTGAACATTAATTATTAATTACATTAAATTATTGGGTCCCACAGGCTAAAAGAGTCCGATGACGCAGATCTCCTCATCTCTCTTCTCTTTTTCTCTCTCCTCTTTTTCTACACTACTTTAATCTCATCTACTCATTTTAAAAAAACAATTTCAGACTATTTTGCCCCCACTTAACAATAAAGAAATTTTTAATAAAAATATAAAAATACATCATTGAATAGGAATTTTGCATTCAAAATTCATTCTTCTTTCTCTCTTTCGTCGATTTCCCAAAAGAAGATTGAAGGTTGAATTTTCGAAATTGAGGTAAATGTTTACAATTTCTTACGTTTTTCATCTAATTTGATGTTTCTGTGTATATATTTGCAGCAAATAAAACCAAGTTCTAGGTTATAATTTGTGATGAATGTTTTCAATTGAGATTTTAATAGATTTGAAATTTATGCAAATTAGATTAAAAACTTTGTATTGTGGGTCTATTAGGACATTGGATTGGTATTTAATGGATTTTAGTGGTTGATGTATAATGAATCATACATTGATTAGTAGTTTTGGTTGGAACATATCCAATTTCGTAATATAGTACAACTGGTATAACTATTGCAAATTGTACAAACGTGTATAAACTGGTATCACTGAAAAGTAGTAATGTTATTTTTTCTTGTTCAGAGACAATGAACAACATTGGTCGCACAATTGTACATTATGATTATGAGATATACTATTCAAGCATTACCTCCAGATTATGTAAAAAAAAAAGGAAGAGTTCAAGAAACTAGATTCTCATCAGTTGGAGAACATTGACCAAAGACGAAAAAAAATCATAGTGGTCAAAGTGAGAGTCAATGTTAATTCATGTCTTTATTTGTACCACTATTTGTATTTATTTCATAATAATGATGTTGTGTAACTAATTGTATTAGTAAAACTAAGTATTACTGGATTTAGAAAAGTACAACTAAACCCGATTCCATTTACTAAATACACAACACAAATTTTAAAAATCTAAATAAACTAAAACATCTTTTTTTCTTATGAGATAGTAAATAGTAATCAAATTAACATTAATTAGTGATATTAAAAAAAATAAAGTAGTTAGATCATCTTCTTCTTCTTTTTCCATCATATACCTTATACTTTTACGACCACAGTTAGCACATAATGATGCCAAATAAGAAAAATGTTTTAAATCATAACATTGCTTAAAACCATTGTAAATGTACTTTGTACACTAAAAACTATAAGTAAACTGAATTAAAATTAATATAAATTAATTGTATACAAGGTATAACTAACTAAAATAAAAAAACTAGTAAAAGTACAAGTATGTGCAATGGAGTACAACTTGAAAAATAGGTACAACTGTTTAATAATATTTCTAATTTTAAAATTGAAATGACGGTGCCATGTGTGTATGTGATATTTTGACGGCGCGACGTGTGCATATGCTAATTTTGGCGGTGCCACGTGTGCATTTTATATAAAAAAAACTTTTTAACTTTATTTTTTTTATTTCATTTAAAAATTATTTAAAGATTTATTGGTATTTATTAACAGTTGTACCTACTGCAGTATTGTCTTAGTGATACCTAATAATCTCAGTTGTACCTAAATTTTCACCATACATTTTATGCAACCAATTGGGATTCAAATTATATGAATTAAATTGATAAAAACGAATTAGGTTTTAATTGTACCAATTGAAATTTAAATTACACTAATTAGGATTGACAATAATGAATTTGGTTTTATAAGAACGAATTGGGTTTCAATTGCACGAATTGGATTTTAATTGTTGTTTCATGTTTTCCCAAATTATTGAAACTTAAAAAAGTTATGGTATTTAACTTCTTATTAAAAGTTAATGAAATGTGTATTCATACATTTTTTTTAAAAAAATTTGTGTTTAGATTTTCTCAGTTAAACCTAATTATACAAAAAAAAATTCACATATTATCATCCGTCTTCTCATCATATAAAATCTCATCATCTTTTTACTAATATATCATTTTCTTATCATCATTTTTCTTCTTGCAAATAAAAACATTCTTATTCTTATTAACTTTATTAGTATTCTTATCATTCTTCTTTTTTTTTAATTAGTATAGTGTCCATGACCTTATATATATAGCATTTTGTGGCTATTTTACACTACTTCTCTTATTCCGTTCGAAATACATATTCAAAAATTGTATTTTTGTATTTTTATCATCAATATCATGCAATAAAAAAAAGAGGCAAGTTGTACCATGTAATACCAAGTTGTACTTTTCTTATTTATACTTATTAATATTAGTTTTTGGTCCGCGGATCGTCCCAATTACTATGGATAGATGGGCAAATGGCTGGTTCAATCTGCAATTCTTTTAAAATTTTAAAAGTTGAAAAGTAACTATCTTAATTTTTGATTTAAATTAAATCTAACAAATATAAGTAAATGAGGAGTGGCAATTGAGAAAAGTGTTTGATCCTTAAGGACAATTGAGCCATTCTCTCCTCAGATCTCCTGTGGTCGCCAACAATGCACTGTTGAATACTCCGAGTTGCTTGAATCGTTTGACCAAAACCGAGGAGAATGGAATCAATGGGACCGGTATTGGTTTAAATTCCCGGATTAAGCTCATTCGATGCTAGCTCAAATCACAAATCAGTTTGCTTGATGGGATCATTCAGATTCAACTTCCAACATTCAAGGTAAACTTCAACGGGTAAATATATATTGATTCGATTCAACTTCAACCCTATAAATATATATACATACATACATACATACATACAAGCACTCAAATCTCTGTTTGCAGCTGAAGACGACTAGAACAACAGCTAGGCACACACCGCCTTTTCTGTAGTCACTAGCAATTCAAAATCTAACAGAAAATATCTGTTTGAATCCAAGGAAGAAGAAGAAGAAAAAGAAAAGAGACACATAAACATCAAACACTTTTTTGACATTTACATCTCATAAACAAACAAACAAACAAACAAACAAAAATTTAAAAAGGGATACTTATTTTTTTTCTTTCTAAATGGTACTGCTGAAAGTATTACCAGCATAAGCTGATGAAGCCCCTGATGAGTAAGCATTTGAGTTGTCTCTAGTCCCGGGACTAGATGAGCCATTAGAAGAAGAATAAAGGTTGCTTGTGTTGTTGTGTTTGTTCACTTTCTCTGGCTTTGTTGCCACAGGTCCTCTCACTGCCACATCCATGAAATCAGAAATCAAACCCGGTCTGGTTATTTTCCTGTAATCTATATCCTTCTCCCCTGTTAAATACCTCACCACTGTGGACATTGTTGGTCTAAGCTTAGGACTGTCTTGTGTGCACAAAAGACCGATTTTTAGGTACTGACAAGCTTCCTCTGCATCAAAGACTCCATTTAGACTTGAATCAACAAGATCCACGAGTTCATTTTGCTCATAAAGTTTCCAAGCCTGTTGAATGTAAAAAAAGAGAGATTATCTTTCCAAAACAAGAGCTTAGACCTTACAAGAATCATGCAAATTCGTCCGGATAAACACACAGGGAATGTGAGAATGACAAGTTCGAAGAGTAAGCAAGACTTACTCTTTCTAGAAGATACTGATATTCTGTGGGTAAGCGTGAGTTTTTGTTACTTCTTCCACTGACTATCTCCAATAAAAGGACTCCAAAGCTGTAAACATCAGCTTTACGCGTCAATTGTCCCCTAACGGCATACTCTGGCGCTAAATAACCACTGCCCAAAACAGATGTGAACACAAGTTAAGACCTACAATTTTCAGAGGGCAAAAAGAAAAAAAAGGAAAAAACATACGGAACTCACATTGTACCCGCAACACGAGTGCTGACATGAGTCATGTTAGGTGGCATAAGTCTGGCAAGTCCAAAATCAGAGATCCTGGGGGATAAATCTTTGTCAAGTAGAATGTTGCTTGCTTTGATATCTCTATGAATAACGTGTGGCCGTACTTCTTCATGAAGAAAGGCAAGACCTCTAGCAATCCCAACGCAAATATTGGCCCGAGTACTCCAATCAAACTGTATACCACTCCGAGTATAGCCCCCAGCTGAAAAAACGTTCATTAGGTTAGAAATGACATTACAAAGCCAGAAGCAGACACTTAGAGAGTAAGAAACCAAGAGAATCACCTAGAAGCGTCTTATCGAGGCTATTATTCTCGAGATAATTGTAAACAAGAATCCTGTGATCCCCCTCCACGCAGCATCCATATAACTTAACCAAATTCTCATGCTGTATTTCCGATATCACATTGATCTCAGTCAAGAATTCTTTAACACCTTGTCTTGACTCAGCCGAGAGGACTTTGATAGCCGCGATCTTTCCATCTTTAAGACGGCCCTAGTCATCGAAAATTTTCTCTCAGAGATTAAAAAAAGGAGGAAAAGAGAGTGTGAAAAAGAAGATCAAGCAACTAAGTATTATCATTTACCTTGTACACAGAACCAAACCCTCCTTCTCCAATTTTATACTCAGGACTGAAATCATCTGTGGCCTGACGTATCTCTTTATATTTATATATCTTTAGGTTATCTATAGCTCCGAATTCTGTTAGCATAGTATACACTTAAAATTAGAAGAAACCAGCAACAGAACTATACAGAATTAACATTCCAAACTCAAAATAATCCATAAATGAGTAATGTTTGTAAATAAGAATCCCAGATCGAGTATTTGTACCTCCATCAACTTCTGAACGTTCTTCTCCACATCTGTGGCATGAGAACAAGGAGCAGCAACCCATCAATGTAAAGACAGGCTTGGGAACTGTTTCAGAAGCAATTAAGAGATATGACTTCTAATTAGTAAATCAGCCATAGATCGATTACAAGTACTACTCAATAGAATCCCTGTCCAGGTCAGAAACCCCTAACAATAAAATAAAAGCTGTGACCTTGGAATTTGTATTTCTCAAGATTCAGAACAAAACCTAGAAACAGAAAAAAAAAAGAGAAACCCACCTCAAGGAATAGCGATGAAGCCAGAAGAGGAAGGGCGAGAGAGAGATTAGGAAATCGCAGGTAAGAAAGTTGCTAGTTGGGTAAAGTGAGTATAAAAAAGCATCGGTCTTTACGCGATGAGAGAGTCGTTGTCTCTCTTTCTCTTGCCGCGTGTGTGATATCAGATAACGGATTTGGTTGAAATGGAAGACTAAAACGGAGGATCAAACAAGGAAGACGGTCTCTCTATGGTGGCGGGGAAAAGTCAATGGGTCTATTGTAAGCACTCGTCACCATTTTTACCTTTTTTTTTTTCTTTCTCATGATTTAAATGTCTCTCCGATTATGATGAAACTATAAAACGACTTTTAATTATTGCTTTAATTAATTATTGACTATTTCGTATTATTAACTTTATGCTTCATTCATGGGCATAGTTCTTCCCTTTTTTTTTGTCTTCTTGATTATGAATTTATGATATTCAACTAAATGCTTTTCAACATGTTTATACTAAAAAAAAAAAAGACAACATGATTTCTCGTTTTAACTGTTTAAATTTGAATATTCTATATTGTTGTAATTATGATGTATCGTTATATAGATATTAGTTAATTGACAAATCTAGAGAAAATTTTGTTTTAAAAAGATACGAGCTGAGACAATAATACTTAAAGAATTGTTGTTTTTGAGTGTTATCAATCTTGCAAATAAATACAGCTATAGACAGTAAAAGATTAATTTTGAAACTATGGGACATAATATTCAAAAAAAATATATATACACATTCAGCCATAGGCAGTAACAAATTATTTTTGAAACTAGGGGACACCATATTAGAAAAATAGATTCAAATCCAGTACAATTAATGAATCTACAAGTGGTCTTAAATCCTAATTGTTGATTGATGAATTAAGTTTTATTTTAACTAAGTTATAACGTGAATAAGTGTATAACAAACACAAAACGGAATCGTTTACTAAAAATGTAAAATTTGAATGAACCTTTTAAATAATAAATAAAACTATAGCATTAGGTGACAAAATCCATAAACAATAATAAAAAAATATAACGGAATTTTCAGCATTTCTGTCAAATAGTCAAAGGAAATCTTATCACATTTTTCACATTTTCTTCTTGTTCTTCTTTATCACGAATGAGTAGGGAAAAATGGGGACTGTGTTCACACGGACCGGACAAAGCAGAGTTCTTAACTCTTCAGGTGAGTTCTCTTCACTGTTAATGAAGTTTGAAAAATAAAACGATATGCATAAAACTTCAACGTCAACCTTAACCGAAACACATTACCCAAAGTTTCAAAGAAGGATCAAAGTAGAGGCTTCAAAATTTATCAAAAAGAAAAGAAAAAAAGAGGAGGTTTGTGAATTTGAGGGTCAAAGTCTTTTAACAATAATGGCGATATTCCTAGGTGAGATGGCGGGATCAAAGATGGGAAGCATAACAACTTTAATGGAGTCGCCTTGTTCTTGGAGAAACATAAGTCTATCAAGCAAGATCAATGTCTCAAGCACTGGTCCTAATGCAGCTCGAATAGACCAGTAAGGCCCTATCATTTCCTGCAGTTTTTTTAAGTTTGACAACACCATAGACAAGCATCCATCAATTTTTGAGAATCCGAGACAAAAAAGAGAGAGTTAGAGAGTTGAGTAACAGCTTACAGTGAATGCATCAGCCTCATTCCACGTGGCATTCAGGTCGAGATCATGAGGATGTTCTAGATTCAGGCGAGAAAATGCTGACAGGCAAAACTTCTCGAAAGAAAACAAATTGTCAGACTTCGAGCTTGTCTGCCTCATGGGTTTTATGCCATCGGTGTCTGCAGTGAATAGACATAAGCAAAGTTCTCTTGTTCTCACTTATTATATAGAATCTAATCCATCAAATTCCTAACCTTTCCTAGTTGTATCTACTATTGCTGAAGTTTCGAGGGCTTTTCTTTGCTGTTGACGACGGAATGCCTTCCCTTGGCGCCCAATGGACGGACTTGTTGCCAAAACCTCTGGATAATGTTTTGACAGAACCTTCAATGCGTAATTAGGTTGTTACTTGTTAGAGACTATCACTATAAATTGAGATTCGATTTAACTATAAGTCACAGATCCTGGAGGAAATAAAGAAAGAAAAAGTCTATTCACCAACATATTACCATTTGGAAAGCAGCACGAAAAGAATGTAACTCGAAATTCTGCAGACCAGCATCTTCTCCTAAGCTGCTCCATCTCTCAGCACTCTGAGAAAACACATGTAATTGTTTTACACACATAGATTACAGAGAAGAAACATTTTGATTCAAAACAAAAATGTTGCAACGTCCAAAACAGATACAATAATGGACTATACCTGACAAGCTAGATCACGCGCATTTTTGCCAAGCGAAAAGCCCAAAGATTTGAGACCAGCGCTCATTGGAAAACCACATTTGGAACAAGAGTTCTCATTATTTTTTTCAGATAATAAGTTGTAACAGCAGCCAATGCTCACTACTGCTTTAACTTCTTCGCACTCCATAAAAGTCCTGATGAAATCAGGTTGCACATTGCTTCAGCTTTTAGGCTCTAACACAGCAATCAATACCAAACTTATAATGTGTTCTTAGATACCAGAAATTACAGCAAGCATTCAAACTAACCTTAGCATTGTAACAGATAGATCCCCACATGCATGAAGGCCAGCAAGAACAAGTGGACATGATCTGTTTGCATTACTTGATGATTGTGATATCCTTGGACCTTCATTCAATGCACTTGCATTTAAATCCAACTCGTCTTTCTCCAGAGGAACATCGGTCAAGGCTTTCAACATCTCTGTTGATAATACACGGCATGTAATAGTCATTGGAACATCTGGGCACTTGTTTCCTGAACTAACAGAGAGGAGGCTAAGTAGCATCAACAAGTCTAAAAGACCAGAACTGTGCGCCGAGAATAAGGAAAAAAATTGTGCGACTCTTCAAGCTAAAAATGAAAATAAAGATCTGTTGCTTTGTAAAGTGTTTAAATATCCTTAATAATGTGCAAGCCACTTACCCAGATTTACGCATCTGTGCTGCAAAATGCTTTCTAATGCGTGCTGCACGTGCATCTGTTACCTTTCCATGATGAGAGGAAGAATCAATTGCAACGACTGAGTGCTTATATTGGAAAGAAAGAACCTGCGCTAGATAACCCTGCAATAATATTTTAACAAGTGAGCAAAACATTTGCCAAAGATGTTATTAAACAAAATTAAGGAAAACTATATACTACAAAGCTACTAAAACTCAGATAAATCATCAGTCAAAAAGTTCCTTAAATAAACAGAAAGAGAATTTAGCAAAGCAAAAGGGGAAAGCAACAAAAGTAACCACGCAATTAAGATTGATACGTGAAGATGAGAAATGGATTGAAGATACCTGGCCAGAACCAACATCAACAACAGTAGGAGCTCCAACACTTTTAACAACTGAGCTAACAACAGCAGAAAGAACTTCAACCTGCATGATACCCTAATAAATGACTAACAGATCCATTCAAATGAAATAGCCAGTGAAAGGTAAATGAAGATACCCTAACATATAAACTTACGATTAAACTAATAATTAGGTTTTCGTACTAAGAAAATTTCTATAAATGCTATGAGCTTTTGGTGATCAACAAAGCTTAAATTTTCTAGTATTTTACATGTGAAGTGGCAAATGACTTTGCCAGGGTCTTGTGGTAAAACGAATTGAACAGTTAGTTAGTCACCAGAGGCATACAACTCAAGGACCTACCAAAAGTAGACATGATAGAAAGACATAAATTGCAACTCGGGAAGTGTAGATAACAATGAACCTCATGTTTTTTCTTTAGATTCATGCCCTGTGAAAGAACGGTGCTAAGTGGTGCCATATCCACACCAGCGAGTAGCTGCAAACAATGGAAAATGATTTAAGTATTATTCAGTATTCATATAATGGAGAAATCTAGAGCAGAGAGTACAATACCGCCTCTAAATCCGCTTGCTCTCTAGGAAACGATAAAGACCTCAACGTGTGAACAAATTCCTTGAGTGAAGCAGGCCAGTGATCCTAATAATCAAATCAAATAACACATATCAATCTACTATTCACCTCATCTAAAAACTCTTTACAAACATTAAGCATAAATAGGATCGACACTTATCTCTTTGAAGCATCTTAAAAATATAATCTTTTTTAATCAATCATGAAGATGATGAGATCAGAACTTTACTTGTACAGCACCGGAGGGAATAAGAAGAATATTTTCCGGCTTCTCAATCTTTAAGCAACTCATCCACTCCTGATCAACTGCTTCCCATTGCTTATCCTATAAATTAAAAAAAAAACCACATCAATTAACACAGAATCTAGCTGAAAGATGAATTTCAAATTGTTTCCTATAATATGAAATTGAGGCATACCTTAAAGAAATTGACAACGTGAGCATTGATTAGGAAAGAAAAAGGTTTAAGGAAATCGATAATGGCGGTGATCCATTCTAGGGTTTCGGATCTCGTCTTGCAAGAATACTTCATTTTTTCCGATGAACTGAGTAGCAACGATTGTGATGTAGTTCCCGCCGCCAAACGCCGAGCATATAAACGAGAAGAAAAACCTGCTTAGCAGTCAAAACATTTTTACAAAATTCCTCCAAACTTTTAAATTTATTCAATTTGGCCCAACATTTAATTATTGTCGTATCACGTGACCCACCCATGTATAACCCTCTCTCTTCCTCCGAGTCTTCGGGAGACAATCCTTCATTGCTATCGTCGAACACTTGCTCTCATTGAATGAGACTCATTCTCCTGTTAACACTCTTCTTCACGAATCAAAGGAATGATAACAAAACATAAAGTCAAAGCCTTTTACTTCACCAAATACAGTTATCAAAAGAATGATAACAAACACACAATGTCAAAGTCTTTTAGTCAATGTTTTAAACATATGATATAGCAGAAAACAAAAGAACATTCAAGAGATTATTAAAACTAAACATCGACATATAGACCCAAATTTTAGTTACTGTTCTTCTTCTTCTTCTTCTTCTTCTACTATAGCTTAGGACTTGCACGTTTGGTTGCAGTGGATTTCGCAAGTATTCATTGAATACCAAAGGAATCTCCTATATCAAAACATCAAATATTATCAAAATAATAAATTCATCACAGATTCATTCTTGCAAGATTCACTTTAAGTCTATAATAATTTTACGAATCTGTAGATTTAAGATGATTTAACATCTCTATTTTGGAATAGATGTCAACTTTCTTAATGCAGAGAAAAGATAAAAATGGATCTGACACACAAAAAGCAAATGAAAGCTTAATGATCTTTGGTAATTTGAAGCTAAAGGGCCTAAGTACGACATGAACTAAAGCAGTTAAGCCTAAAACCATACGTCACCAAATCAGAACACAACAGACATATATGTTTACATGTTGAGTAAGAAAATTCAAAAGAAGAAAAGAGAGACAGATTCTCACAAATGATCTGGATGACTTCTCTGAGATGAAAAACTTCACAAAATGAGCCTCGCGAATGGCAGCCATGGAAACGACAAGAGTCTGAGATCAAATGCAGCGACGATCAAAATCCAGAGATTGAAGACAACACTTATATAGAGAAGCAAGGATAAAGATAGATAGACAATTATAAAGCAAAAAATCTCTTGTAACGCATATCGATAGAAACAGGTCAGCTCTAATGGTAAGACTATTTAATTATTTTGTCAAAAATAAAATTTTATTTTGTCTTTTTCTGAATTAAGGAAATAATGTCATTTTTAGTCAAACTCTTACCACCTTTTTACACGTCACAGCTTTTCACTTTACGAGGCCGTTGGGTCGAATGATACAGCCCAATAGCCCAATAGCCCAACAACGAACTAATACACAATCTTCGAGCTAGAAACTCAAAACCCTAGAGTTCTCCACTATTTAAGTCTCACTCTTCCTATGTTAGACGCAGCTAATTTATTAGAAGATGCATCTGTTCTTTAATTTTCAATGTTTTTTTTTTAAAGCTCCATTTTTTTACTTGAGAAAATTTGAGATAAAAGTTTTTCGTTGATCGATTCGATTATTGTTATTTGTCTTTAATTCGATGCCTTTTTCTTTGTTTGATCTTGTTTTTAGTTTTAATAAATAAAGTGGTTTATAATAATAGGAGAGAGCGATGATTATGATGATGATGTTTACCATAGAACAATCCAACTCTGAACAACTTATGTTGATCTTTACTACATCATGCACTACCATCTGAATCTTGCTCTCTCTTTATCTTTTTTTTGTATGTGGGTTGAATTCGGTAGTTTAAGCTGTTCAGAAACTGATTTTCTGGATCTTTAGTTTTTGTTTTCATGAATCATGATTTGACAATTTCAATTTTTTTATTAAAACTCTTAAATACATTGGTTTTGTAGGTATTTTTTGTAATTATATGTTCTGATTATTGCAGACGACAAACAAGAGACAGCTTCCGATTATTATTGTTTTAAAATGAGTTTTACCCACATATGAGAAGATTACTTTTTAGAAATTCAGCAAATCATTTATACCGTAGTAAATGAATATGAACCACTATGGTTAGCAAAGTCCACCTGCAAAAGCATAATTACAGATCAACAGTTACCCTCACATTAATCTTGGACAATATTGCAAAATTTGTCTTTTATTACTCGTAAAAGAAACTAATATATCTCTAAATATAATTAATATTCAAAAAGAATCTATTTATGAATTACATATTTGGGATGTCTGAGTGGGCTTTTTTTTAACAGCTTGGTATAAAATTGTTAAATGCTTTGGACTTTAGAAAATGTAAATAAACTGAGCCCAAGTACTAAGTAGTTAGCCGATGACCAATTTTTCGCCTATTCCTTCAAAGGCCCATTAAGTATGATGTGTTCAACATGATGGTTACTTTACTTATCAGTGGACGGACCCAAAGGCTACTTTTCGGAATTTCTTCTTTTGTATAGTGGGTGCTAACGGTTCTTTCCTTTTAAGCAGCCATAACGGCTAGTTTTATCTGATAAATTTTTGGGTTCTAAGAAACAGATGTATCATCATCGTGACTGTCCAATTTTATATTTCCATCCCCGGAAAGATTAAATACTGGCACAACGGTCGTTCATCAACACAAATTGAATAATTCTTCTAACTTACCCCAATGTTTAAAGAAACATCAATTTCATCTAAATGTTAGTACATTAATCATAAAAATCTATGTGTAAAACTTTTGCAACTTAGACAAAAGGCATATGGAAAGTGCTATATAATGGTAAATCTCCTTAATAAGGAGTTCATATGTTATAGATCGAGAAAATCTACTACTATTAAGAACCATGGGGCTTTTAGATATATTTTAAGTTTATAGGAATTAAATAGAGATCTTTGAAAGAATGTGGGATGCAACGGACAAATATAAAAGACAGGAGATGTAAAGACAAAAGCACCCCTGCGTAGACCAGAATCATTTCGAAGTAACTAAACTATTATTAGGGTTTTTTTTTTATTACCCTTCTTTTAACAATGGTGGGTATAAAACTAGCCGTTACGATCTCTCTCTCTCTTTTAAAAATTCAAAACTTTAGGATCTTAAGCATTCATAATCTTACAGAATCTTGATATCTTCTTTCCTTTAACGAGTCAAAAAAGATCTGAGACTTGTTAACTACAATTCATTCTGATTTCCCAAGGATCCGAGTGACTTCAGTCATGGCTTCTTCTCCTAAGAACAAGGTCTCTGTTCCTGCTTCTTCTCTGTATTCTTCCTCTTCTCCTTCAATCCCTTCCAGGCCAAACCCTAAACCCAGAAACACCGAGACCGCAGATCTGATGCGGCGGAGTTTCCGAGGCAGCCCATTTCCGGCAGATTCGTCCCGGAGAAACTCAATTGGAAGAGAAAGCAACCGTGTTGAGTTTGGAGATAAAGAGAATCAGAGCGACAAGGAACAAATCTCTAATGTGGTCAAAGTTTCAAAGGGTTCCAAGAACTTCATGTCACCGACAATTTCAGCTGTTTCCAAGATCAATCCATCGCCAAGGAAGAAGATCTTGTCTGACAAAAACGAAGTGTCTCGGTCATTTGAAAAAACCCATCATCAGGTTCAGGTTCGATCATCTGTCTCATTTTCTGAAGTGATAAGCATCATTGGGGAAGATAAAGATAATGAGAAGATTTGTATCGATGAAAAGAAGCAGCTTGATGAAGAGGAATCGCATGACATTACTGTCACTGGTTTTGATGAGAAACTTGAGGATAAGAGCAATGATGAGTCAAGCTTCAAGATGAGCCCTCTTTCTTCTACTGTTCCAGACACATTCCCTGTGTTTGAGTCTCATGAAGTGGATCCGTTGGTGGCACCTTATGATCCAAAGAAGAATTATCTGTCACCGAGGCCTCAGTTTCTTCATTATAAGCCAAATCCAAGAATTGAGCATCATTTTGATGAGAGCAGGAAGCTGGAGGAGCTTTTTACCTCTGAAAGCTCTTCTTCTGACACTGATTTGTCTGCAGAGGAAAGCCAACAAGAGGAGGAAGTTTCTTCTGAGGAAGGTGTAGTAGCAGTAGAAGAAGAAAAGGCAGAGGAAATTCTAGTTGAGGATGGTGAAGAGGGTTTAGAAGCAGCAGAGAGTGATGAAGAAGAAGAAGAAGTGGTTGGTGAAAGCATTGAAGAAGAAACTCATCAGATTTCAAAGCAGTCTCGTTTCAAGACATTCAAGTTGTTTGGTTGGATTTTGGCTCTTGGTGTGGCGTATCTGTTGGTTGTTTCTTCGGTGACATTTACTCAACCAGACATCATTAAAGATTCACCTTTTTATGAGTTTCACATTTCACCAGAAATCATAAAGTCTGCAAGAGAGAGCTATGAGCAGTTGAGTGTAAAGCTGGTGATGTGGGCAGAGTCATCACTTGTGTACATGGATAAGCTGATCTCAAGTTTACGAGAAGAAGAGGAATATGGTAATAGTCATATTCAATTTTATAATTTGACAAATATTTGGGAAGATGGAAGATTGTCTGATACTGTTTTCCAGACAACTAGTGGTGAAATCAGTGTTGCGGGGCTGTTAGTGGATAGCCAAGAATGGAGCTTAGAAGAGATGGATATAGAAGAAGAGAATGTTGGTCATCAGGAGAACAGTGGTGAAATCAGTCTTGAAGAGGGTGGTGATGAAGTGGAGCAAGAGAGTGAAGGAAGAGAGGAAAACTCAGAAATGGTTTATGAATATGAGAAGCAGACTGAGATCGAGATGGCCACAGATGCAGAGGTGAATGGAGGTGAAAGATATTCAGAAGGGAATTGTGGTCAAGAAACTGATGGTGTTGAAGGGCAGAGAGAATATGAAGAAATGGACCAGAAGAACATCGAGGAAGGTCGTGAATCCGAAACTAGATTGGCCCAAAATGAGGAGAACAACATGGAAAAAGCTGAATCTGACGCACACCAGCTTGATGACCAGCAAGATGAAACTGAAGTAGGCGATGCTGAAACTGTACCAGAAGAAGAAGGTATTGGGGAAATTGCTGGAAACAGCCTCGGTGTTTCAGAAGAAGCTAGAGATGTAGAGCATGATGGTAATGACTTAGAAGAGAGTGGGTTTGGTGAAGTTGTTAGTGATGCAGGTTCAGAGGAGATTTTGTGCAGTAACCAAAAGAAAGTGATAGTCTTGTTTTCGACTGTGATGGTTGTACTTGCAGCAGCAGCAGCTAGTTTCTTATTAGCTAAGAAGAAGAGAAAACCTGTGATGCTGCAACATGAAGATGCTGAACCAACAACAACAACAATCTCTGATACTAAAGAGTATGTGCCAGTAGAGAATCTGATCAAAGAAAGGCTCTCTTCACTGAATTTCCAGGAAGAAAAAGAAGTTGAAGATGACAAAAAAAGAGAGGTATCACCATTACCTTCTGCGATGAGCATCAGTTTCCATAAGAGCAAATCACTCCACAGCTGCAGCAACAGAGATGACCTTAAAGAATATCAAAGCGGAGGAGGTTGCAAGAAGAGCAATGATAGCGGTGAATCCATGGCTTCATCGGCATCAGAATACTCCATAGGCTCTGTTTCATATGGTAGTTTCACAACATATGAGAAGATACAAAAGAGAAGTGGTTATAACAAAGAAGAAGAGATGGTAACACCTGTGAGGCGTTCAAGTAGGATCAGGAACCATCAACATTCTGGACAATAATTTATAATTAGCTTTGACTTTATGTTGTACGAAGCAATCTTTGCTTTTAGGTGTGATTCTCTCCTCTAAGGTTTCTGGCTTTACGATTTGTCTTAGACTTTGTACTCCAACATTTAACATAATATGAGCATTTTTGTCTGATTTTAGATATTTTGTTCATTTCAAACACCATGATTATAAAAAAGTTTAGCAAGAGTATAATAGATTAACTTTAATGGCTTCGATGTAGTGATAGTACACTAGCTTCGGACCACATTAGGAGTCCAGATTAACCAGTGGCACGTCAGAATGAAATTTCTGAATCAGTGGCATTTGTGAAATTGATTCCCACATTAGGTTTATGCCCTTCCATGAACAGATTCAGTCTTTAAGATTCTTTGCTTCCAAGGTTTCAGATTACAGCCTTGAAATGTTTAAGGGAATAGTTGCGAGATGGCTCTTAAGTTTTGTAACAAAGCAAAAACAATTTAAAATATCAAACAAATTATGTGGTAACACGAAGACAACAAGAGAACTCATGGCCAAAATTTATTACTCCCCACATGCGTATAGGAACCCATTAAAAGACCAAACAAAACAAAATGAACCAAAAAAAAGGATGAATAACAAATGAAATACCAAAACACAGGTAAAAAATATTTTTGTTCCAAGAAAAAAAGGCGAAACCGTTGTGAGATTGAACGCACACAGAGTAGTAAATGTCATCTTCATTGTCTATTTTATAGGTAAAACAAGCTTTTAGAGCTTCTCTGTACACCCCAACTTCTCCTGCTTCGTTAACATCATCATCCATGTCGTCAAAAAACAAAACAAAAAAGAGAATCAAAGGAAGAAGAAGAACCCTCAGAATAGAACTATCCAGTTCGATATCGGTTTTATAGACTATTATCAAGCTATGACTGTTCGGTTTTCTGGCTATCAAGCTTCAAGAATTCCAGAAGTATTCTCTTTTGCTCATCACTAATGTGCGGGAAACTAGCGCGTAGAAGCTCGATGGGCATTTCCCTGACAATGGCTTGTGCAGCACCTTCAGACATCTCTGTGGAAAAATGTGGTGACAATTGCAAATTCAGGTTCTGCATTATACTGTCGTACTTGCTTATGCAGTGTTTCATCAGTAAGTTGAAGAACTCATCAAAGGAAGCACGCCACAGATTCATCCCTGCGTTGTTGTAATTACTAGCACGGAGAAGCTCAGTAGCTCTATCGAGTGCAGATATGAGTATAATGGTAGCTTCGTCCCCAACAGGACTACCTAAAGGACGAAGCGGTGGCTGCTCAGAAGAACAAGAAACTGCTGCTAGACATGCACTTACGGGTCCAAGATCCATCGTATGAATGCATAAAGAGACAACTTTTGCAAGTTTGATTGTGGTTTTGGTGGTTTCGGTGTCTGATGATCGCACTCCGAACAAAGACCTTAAGTGTCTGAAAATGGCCATGCAAACTATTCGCATCAGATCGCTGCCTGGGAAAAGAAGCTGGAGGTACCTTGTAAGTAGCTTCCGACCCTTTTGAAGAGAGATAATCCTTAGAAAGACAAGATCCTGAGATGCAAGCCCACTGTTTTGCCCATTCTTACCGAGTGGGTCAACAAGCTGCAGTGACACTGCAAACCCATCCAACAGAGCTTGCCGCTTTTGCCTCAACTGGTTTCCACCATCTTGGAGTTGATTGAACTCTACGAACCGGTCAATATCATCTACCTCAAGGAAGAGGTAGAGACCTTCCTCAATAATCACCCTCGCCGCAAGCATTGGTTCTTGTTCAAGGGGCTTGTCTGTATCTTTATGCTCCAGATTACCAGATTTAGTTGAATTTGGAGGATCCATTTCAAGCAGAGGCCGAGGCCTGCGGATCGAAGAGAAAGGAACTCTACCAAGAGCATCAACCTGAAGAAATGCATGGGGCTCGTTGTTAGAACGTGCACGAGATGGAAGGTCTCTCAAATGATTTGGACAGAAATGATGCTTCAGTTTTGCACCGGCGGATTTCTTAGCAAGACGGGCCTGGTGGTAATAATCATCTACATAAGGATCATTGCTATGCGTAGCTACAAGCTGCATTCTTAGGATGTTCTCTATTTCATGAGCTGTCATATATTTTGACCGGAAAGGAGGCCATGCATTATTTCTCCTCTGAAGCCCACCATCAAAACCCTGCTGCTGAAAGGGCATGTTTTGTCTATTTCCCTGACCCGATCCTGGTCTTGCTTCCCTCTGATCACCAAACCCAAGCATTGCATCATAACTGCCCGAGGACGCTGATCGAGAAAGGTGGGAATTAAATAACTGAGGCTGCAGTCCTGGCAAATGCCCATGAGGCTGCATCGGATGTAGTAACCTGTTCTGGGGAACCTGCATCTGAGGCATCCTCTGCTGTTGAGGCATCAAACCATTTTGATGAGGTAACTGCTGTTGTGGCAAGGTGTTGTTCATGATACCAGAACTATCCCCAGGAAACATATTTTGGCGATTCATCCATTGTGCTGGTGGGTGATTGTTTACAGGAAGAGAAGGTCGAAACTGAGGCATGTTTCCAGTGAGTTGCGATGACCCATGATGCATACCAACCAACTGAGGATGAGAACCTGAAAATGGGGAGAGATTTGGCGATCCGATATGAGGCCCACCAGAATGATAATGTGTATTTGGTTGTCCTAAATGCTGATCCGGCACAACAATCGGTTCGCTGGAAAATTGTTGCTGATGCTGGTATGGGCGCTGCTGATGCTGTGGTTCAGGATATGATATTGCTCTGTGCAGGTTTCTTTGCTCAATAAGATTCGGAGTAGAAAAAGGCTGTGATGGCCATCTTTTGTCATCTTGGATGGCCTCAGAGTCTAATCTCTGCTGGCCATACCAATTTGGTAACTCCTCCCCATGGTTCGACCCATCACCAACATAATCTGGGAACAAAGAATAATGATAAAGGGGTGAATTACCAATTCAGTGAACTGTAAATATTAGAGCTTGATTGCAAGAAAAAAAAAAGAGTGCAAATGATGCCCAAACAACCACAAAATGAATCAGGAGAATGGGCTAAGAACTAATCGCACCATAAATCTTAAGGCAATACACAACTAAATAGATCATACACATACTCTAATTTGGTACAATATAAATCTTCTAAATTCACCATAGAGAAACTCGAGAAACCCTGATACAAGGTCTATACGCAGTATGCAGTAAGCAAAATTTCCATTCTTGTGTAAAAAGTTTTGAGATGGAATTCAGTGCAGATAAGAACTCACTCTGTCTTGATCCATTATCAGCTGTCGGTACCATGCTCCTATATCCATCATGATCTCTATTCAACTGTAACAGGGAAAACAAAAATCTTCAGATTAAAAGCTTCAATGAAACCTTATCCAATTTGAAGCATAAATTTAACCAGTCCGGGATCGAGCAAAAGGAGAGAAAAATCCATGACATGAGCATAAGAACATTAATCAGGCGTATTAAAGTTAGCTGACCTTTGAAAATGTACTAGCAAGATCATCAGCATCGGGCAGAGTTCTAGAAACCTCAGCCTGCATAAATTGGGGAGAATCTTAAGACACACCAGCAGATGAATCCAAGATATAAAAACACCACAGAGCTCCCTGAGCTCTCAACTACGAGACATTGGAGAGATAGAGATGGAATTGGGACTAACCTCTTCCTTATCAAAGCCAAAATCTTCTTCAATTCCAGCCACCGGTAATTCCTCTTCTTCATCTTCCAACCCACCCAGCTCAACCTCCTCAACAACATCGTTACCAAAAAAAGCATACTGAGATGCATCAAAGACAGAATTACCTGCACCAAGGAAATAATCAATTAGCAATGAATGAGATAAAATCTTATTTCCTATAGCATCCCTAATGCACAAGACCAGTGCTGAATTCAATAAAATTCTCTCAATGAAATCATTAAAGATCAAGGCCACAGACTAAATTGACATCAAAAACAAAAACAAAAGAACTAACTCGAGAAAATTTAATCAAACCTGTAGAATTATTTCCAATCTGCTTAAGATCCATGGATGCGGAAGCTTGTTTAACACTACTCCCACTGCCAACACCGTTCGTAATCTCTAACTTTACTCAAATTCAATAAAGATAATCCCCAAAGAACCACAATTAGTCTTATAATCCCTACTTAGCTTTCTTCAAAAACTCGGAGTCGATTGACAATCAGAAAAAAAAAGTCAGATCAGAAAATAACAAGAGTTGCTCGGAGAAAACCAAACCCCAGACGAATTCAAATTTCGATATACTAAATCACTAAATGCACTAGAATTGGGAAAATCGGTTCACGATCGAATCTCCATCAAAGGAAACGATACGTGTTCTTAAACTGGAAAGCAAAAGAAGATTGTTTCCAGAGACGAAGAAGAAGAGCCCTAGATGAGAAGATAGCGACTAAGCGAGATTGGAGAGTTATTGTGATTTGAGGCAATGATATTTGTTTTCTCACTAAATAAAAATAAAATATTTTTTTTGAAATTTTCTTTTAAGAAAATGAAGAGGTAGTGTGGGCTTGGGCGGTTGCCAGCTTTTTATATACATATGTTGAAAAGGATTTTCATCAATTATTTCCTTTATTTAATTTATTAATGTTTATATTAAAGTTCTTAATTTACTTTTTAAAATAACACATAACCGACCATAATCTTTTTTTTAATAGGAGCTGGTATCTAATTAACTTTAATTAAATGAGAACATTGTTAAATCGGTTAGAACTTTTTCAAATTTGTGGTTGAGTTTTATCAAGAGTTACTAGTTTTTAATTTTTTAAAAATTTTACTTGTAGATTATCAGAACTTTTTTTAAAATGACATGCAAATCTAACCCAAAAAAAAAATCAAGTTGAATTTGCCATGATTTTTTCGTTTATAAATTACAAAATCTCTATTAAAAAACTGGACTAAAGCGTGAATGAAGAAAAACTTGCATGGCCTATGGCTAATTTTGTTGTTTGATGGCAGTGGTTTTTTTTCTTTTAAGTTTTAACACATGGTTATTTTTTAACGTCTGGAATACTTCAAAACTTGCTCAAAAACATATAAAATCCATTAATTCACCCTCAAGCAAATAAAAACATGCCACGTGTTATCTCGCGGTTTATTTTTTCGGCTGTAAATCCACAGTCCGCGAAAAAAGGACCAAATAAAAAAAAAATTCACAGTCGCGCCTCTAATCTTTTTATCAGCTAGGGTTTTGAAGCAGGGTTTCGCTTGTCCGTCGCAATTTTCTCGATATCGCCGATGGCGAAACCAAGTCGTGGCCGTCGTTCCCCTTCCGCGTCTGGTTCCTCATCTCGGTCCAGTTCTAGATCTCGTTCCCGCTCGGGCTCGAGGTCTCTTTCGCGCTCCAGGTCCCGTTCGAGATCGGTCTCTTCATCTTCATCTCCTTCACGGAGCGTCAGTTCTGGGAGTCGCAGTCCTCCACCTCGTGGAAAAAGGTTAGGGTTTCTTTCAATTATTTCCAATTCGCCTCGTTTCTGCGCGTAATTTCGAATTGGATTTGGTAATTTTGCTTTCATTCTTCTTGGTTCGTCGTCGGAAAAAGTTTGTAACTGATTTCTTTAGCTATAATTTAGAAGTGTAAGAATGGAGACTGTTGCATTTAACATATTTTTTATGGGTAATATCTTATCGTGGCTTGATGGTCTGATATATCTTCTTCAGTCCTGCTGGACCTGCTAGGCGAGGTCGCTCTCCTCCTCCTCCACAATCTAAAGGAGCCTCTTCAACTTCTAAGTAATCTCGAAACTCCTGATTCTTACATATAATCTAATTTAGAATGTCGATATATACATGTGTGTGTGTGAGCTGAATGTTGTGTGCTAGTTGGAAAAATGCAATACATTAGAGAATGGTGTTAGTGTGTTACCATTTTAAACGATATGTATTCAATATTTGTTTTCTTTTTTGCGTTGGTATCTCTGCTTGAAAGTCTCATTGTTTATGCCTTGGTCAGATCCTCACTTTTGCTGACGTTTCTATCGAATTATGGTTTCAGGAAAGCTACACCTATTGAAGAATCTCTTGTTCTCTATATTAATCATCTTAGCAGGAATGTGAATGAAGGCCATCTGAAAGAAATATTTGGTATGTTGATTGGTCTTATATATTTCTTCTGCTGGTTCTGACTTTATTACATGATAATTGAGTACACCAGTACTCTAGGCCTCAACTGTGATCAGTAGTATTTATGCCATTAAACTCATGGATCATTATGGTTATTATATTTTGGTTGTGTTGACTAGGCTTATTTTTGTTTTTAGGCAACTTTGGTGAAGTTGTACACGTTGAACTTGTGATAGATCGAGCTGTAAGTTGCTACTTCGTTACTGTTTGTTTCTTACTGGCATCACTTGTTAAGAAATTTGCTCATAGTTCCTTTGAATATTCACAGGTTAATCTTCCAAGAGGATCTGCTTATGTTGAGTTCAAGGCAAGAGCTGATGCTGAGAAAGCGCAGCTGTTCATGGATGGTGTATGTCTCTTTTTAAATATGAAATGCACTATGTTTTTACTCATGAAATTGGCTGAGAAGATTTATGCATGCTTTTATTTGTTTACTTAACGCAGGGCCAGGTTGATGGAAATGTTGTTAAAGCAAGTTTCACACTACCACCTCGTCAGAAAGTATCTGAACCCCCCAAACCTGTCTCAACTGCACCAAAAAGAGATACTCCAAAATCTGATAATGCTGGTGCTGACATTGAGAAAGATGGGCCCAGGTGTCCAAGAGAGAGTATGTCTGTATTATATTTTGGTTATTTGTAATTGTTGTAGTCTATGCTTTATATTGTGTCAATGATTATCATCAATATGTGTGTAGCTCCTCCACAACGGAAAACAGTACTTTCTCCAAGGAGATTACCTGATTCTCCCCCTCGTCGGAGGCTGGGCTCTCCTATTCGCCGTCGTGGTGATACACCACCTAGGCGCAGGCCAACATCACCATCTAGAGGCCGTTCTCCAACTTCTCCCCCTCCTAGACGATATAGATCTCCTCCAAGGTTAGATGTGGCACCATCTGTTTCGTTTGGTGTTTTTAGAATCAATAGCTCACCTTCTATCTGTCAACAGGGGCTCCCCTAGAAGAATCCGTGGCAGTCCTGTTCGAAGACGGTCTCCTCCTCCTCTAAGGCGAAGGTAAATCCATGTGGTACCCGAGTTACGTCCCTAGTAATTGGACGATAGGGATTACAGTAAGTTAGATTTGGAAATATGTGTCAGTTTATATATGCTTTGTATTGGGCATGTTTCAGGTCACCTCTAAGGAGAGTACGCAGTCCTCCCAGAAGATCTCCAATCCGCAGGCGTAGCCGATCCCCAATTCGTAGGCCTGGTCGCTCTCGTTCAAGGTCCATATCACCCCGCAGGTATGATTTAATTCATTAAAAATTATGCTATGCTTATTTTTTATATCGGCTGGATGTTATTTTGTTGCAGATGCATAACTAAGATAGTACATATAATGATATAAGATTGATAGCATGTATAATGATATAGTATAGTACCCCAAGATCTTACTTTGTCTTATCCTTAGGTTGTGACACACCAGTTCCTAGAGACATTCAATACCAAATATGACTTGAGTTATATAGATCTATGTGGAATTTGTTTATGGTGTAATTGTGTCTTTAATTATATGCAGGGGACGAGGTCCAGCTGGGAGACGAGGGAGGTCATCTTCTTACTCTAGTTCGCCAAGTCCCAGAAGGGTAAGGGCTTGTTGCAGATTCCTTTTTAGCTATTAAAAAGGTTTATGCCTTATTGAGTTATGTGTTTGACTTTCAATCCTGTGTGCATTATTAAAAATTTACAGATTCCTAGGAAGATTTCAAGGAGCCGCAGTCCTAAGAGGTAAAAACTTTATTTGTCTTAATACTAGCCCTCTTCGTAAATAATTCGTGATAAAAGATATAACCATAAACATCTGCAATTTGAACATCTGAAGCATAATATATAGTCACACGAGTGTAATGAATGGCAGTAGGTGGCATCACATAACAGTTTTGATTATCTTGGATCTAATAGTTGATGAGATTGTGATGAAACAATGACAAATAGAATTGTAGTGCAAAATGTTGTTGCGTGAAAGTCTAATACTAGAAAATGGGGTGGTTGTTTTTTGGCTATTGTTTAGGCCACTGAGAGGAAAAAGAAGCAGCAGTAACAGCAGCAGCAGCAGTTCACCACCTCCGCCTCGCAAAACTTAAGGTTATAAAAGGAAAAAAAACTTGTCTTGAGTTCCCTTTCTGTTTGTCGGCCTCTTTTCTTGTAACAAATTACAGATCAAGTGTTGGATGTTTTAATCTACTTTTTTTGCATCTCCTATTAGATGAATTTGTGACTTGTTGTTCATTTAAATGAATTTAATTAATAATTAATATATACTGTGAAAGCTAAATCTCACTCTTAGTGTTTTGAGCACTAAGAGTTTTTAGTAAGGAAATAGACTGCAAGAATCTCTTAAAGCCGGAGTTTTAACTAAGAAAAGAGATGCGAAATGGAAATGATTGTATTGATATTTTCGAACTAAGACAAAAATTACAGAGAAAGGAGCTTGATAATAAGCTCGAGAGTTAAGTTCTAGTGTTAATGCTTTAGTTTGATCTATCCTTTCTTCTCTTCTTCTTGCTCTTTTTATAGCGAACTCCTTCCCTTTGTTTAGTTTCGCTTTTTCCGAAGTAGTTGCTCCGATCTCCGAGGTTGTTTCCTCGATCTCCGCCACCATTTCAAAGTGATTCGCAACAAAATAGGTTAGCTCGGAATGGACTCTCGTGATCTGCTTCTCTCTTAGCGGGCTGCATTATGATTAAAGGGCCTAGTAACCCATATCCAAAGCCCACTAAGACCGAGCCCAAGTCGGGGTGGAATCCACCTCCAACATATACCGTATTCAGTCTTCTCATTTACGTAAAAAATGGGTTAAATTGTTGAATTGAAATATAATAATGATTCAAGGTTCTTAATCAAGTTCAAGTTAATATATTAAGAGAAACAGAATAGCAGAGAAGGGTCCTCCTCAAGACGACTAGGAACTGACAGTCTCCCCCATGTTAAAATGTACAAAACGAAAATGTACATGCTCACTGCATTTCCTGCTGTGACATCATTAAGCTTGACAAGGTTGTGGTTCAGACAAACTTGGGTGTTCCACGTAAAGCTGCAAACAGAGTGGCTCGCTGTTCAAAGACTTGACCGGCGTTATAACTGGTGGCTTCTGCCACTGCTTTGTGTCTGTTGGAATCCATAGGTCTTCTGCTTTGCTTGAACACACTTGAGGAAGCGACCTCAGATATGCCGTTACCTCCCATCTACAATCTGTTTTGAGTTGGAAAGGTCAATAAACATAGGAAATTTGCTATAAGAAAAGAGAATGTGGCATATAGGAAGTAAAAGGGTGGAGCTAGAGGTGTATTTACTTTGGGGAAGGGGCTTAACAAGGGATTTTGAGACGGGAAGCTTGATTAAGAAGGACCTAAGCGCGAATTCTAATTGACCCTCTTCTACCGAGGCAGCGCAAGATGGGTTAATCGTGAGCTTGAAGATGAATCTCTCCACAGGAACACTATCCTCACTGAAAAATATGACAGCTACTCTTTCAACAAGACCCTGTTTCAGAAAGCAACAATAAACATGCGATATACCATCATGATCATGAGGTGAGTTTTCTTGAATTATGGAAAAATGTTCCTTTGAGATTTGATTTTGATGCACCAAGGTTTGAGAATGCAAATCTTTTAAGGGGTTTTTCATTGAACTGTGGGAAACAAAACGTTTGATTAGTGCATCAATATTGCAGATTTCACACATACGCTTGTACACTTAAAGCTGGACAAAAACGAGACTTTGATCAAATGAACAAACCTTTTCGATAAAAGGAAGAAGCCCAAAAGCAGCAGAGTGAATATAGTCGCGTAGCTCAGGATGCCTTGCTCTTTGCACCACCACGTTCATATATCTTCGCCTTTCAAATGCAGCTTCACAAACACAATATGACCAAAATCACTTGAGAATGTAATTGTAAATCAACAACCAATTTAAACACAATCCTCAACTGTTTCCATTGATCTTCACTCACCAGATGGGTAAAAACCTTTGAGAAAAACAATCATTGTAATGGCTACTTCCAAAAATTCCACCAGAGTTCGAGCTACTTCTCCTGAAAACCCAAAATCACGCATTTCGAACTTTTCACTATATCATCATGTTAATGAAGTTGAATTACAATTGAAAATCAGCAAGTTACCTGAAGGATTATCATCCTTCGGATTCATTAGCGTCTCGGCAATCGCAAACTAAAGAACGAATCCTATATTCGCCGTCGATGGCGGCCTCGCCGTGAACCTGAAATTTCCCTCCTTCCGGTAACCACACATGTGACATACACGTGACTCATTATTTCCTTAAAGAGAGAATTATAACATATGGGCTTGTACCTTATGGGCCCAATCAACTCCTTCTGGGGCCCAATTTTGTTATTCCTTTAGTGATCCATCCTTCTCTCCTCCGCCTCATCGGAAAATTTTGCCCGGAGCAAATCGACGGGATCTGGGATTTGATTCAAGTATGTTATATCTTGTTTTGCTAAAATCGTTTTCGTGTTCTCTCTTGGATTTTTAACTAGTTTCTCGTTGATCAGTAGAATCTGATAAATATGACATGATTTTGAGCTCGACAATGTGCTAATGGTCAACTTTGTGATGAGATTTTAGGAAAGAGGATACGATGGGAAAAAGAGGAAGGGCTTGTGTAGTGGTACTTGGAGATCTTGGTCGAAGTCCTCGGATGCAATATCACGCTCTTTCTCTTGCTCGTCAGGTTCAGAACTCATTTTGTTTTCATGCTTCATTTGATCAAGTTCTAATTGATTCAATATTGAGTTTACTTCACAATCCGTAGTTTATATTAAAAAGGATTAATACACTGATTGTCTTATAAAAATGCAGGCAGCATTTCAAGTGGACATTGTTGCATATGGAGGTAAGGATTCCTAATTTAGTGACTGTTCAGTGTTCATGTGAATTAGAATGCATTATTTATTAAATTCATGAATAGGTTCTATACCCCATGAAGCTGTTTTAAATCACCCATCAATCCATATCCATACCATGGTATGCTACGATCAGATCCTCGTCATAAACTACTAGAATATCTGTAGATTCATGATCATCAGTTTTGTTTTTTTGGGGGCTAAAACAGGCGCAGCCTCGATTCATTCAGCTCTTGCCAAAGATACTTTATCCTGTAACACTCTTGCTCAAGGCATTTGTTCAGTTTACAATGCTTCTCTGGTTTCTTTTCGTAAGAGTACCAGCGCCCGACCTTTTCTTGGTCCAGGTAAAAGTCTCTTTCGTTTTCACTTTGAAGTTTCTAGAATTTTCTATTTTCTTTCGAAATTTGCACAAGTTACACGTAGTTATTTCTGCAGAATCCTCCTTCCGTTCCAACCCTGATTGCTGTTAAGTGGGCGAGTTCATGGAGACGCGCAGCTTTTGTTGTAGATTGGCATAATTTTGGATATACGCTGTTGGCATTGTCTTTAGGAAGAAAAAATGTGTTTGTATCCTTATACCGCTGGTATGTATATTAACCAGTGGCTTAAACTATCTATGGAACTTCTTTATCTCTTAGGTTGGAACAATAATCTTTGCATGATTTAGGTTTGAGAAGCATTATGGAAAGATGGCAACGGGTTCGCTATGTGTGACTAAAGCAATGCAACATGAACTGGATCAAAATTGGGGAGTGAGGTGAGATGAAATTTGCTCATAGATCATAACCTCTAACATTTTGGTTCTGCTGTAAAGAAAGTTATGTGATTCTGATTGTGTATGCAATAATGTTTTGAATTGAAAAACAGAGCCAAAGTTTTATATGATCAGCCTCCTGAGTTTTTCCGCCCCGCTTTGCTCGAAGAAAGGCACGAGGTTAGCTGGTCATTTCTTCCTTTTTAGATTAGTTTTCTCAATCACTTTCACTCTGGGTAGAGTGCTGCAGTATCGAGGGTAATGGAAAATTTGGTTACTTCTTTAGTTGTTTTGCCGAGTGAAGAAAGATCTTTGCCATCCAATTGGTGTCTATGATTTCATCAGTGGAGGTATCTCCTTTAAATTAAAAAGTCCATGTTTTGTTTCCTTTTGAGCTTCTCCATTCATTCTGATGCCAAATCTTTTACTTCAATATAGAGTTGGAGAATCAAGAGCTTAATGAAACCCTTTTTACTACCAAAATTAATGCTGACATGATCTCGCTGAAGCAAAACAGACCAGCTCTTGTTGTGAGCAGTACAAGCTGGTGAGAATACATCTTCATTCTTGTTCTTCACTCTCACTCTTGTGGCATTATCCTTCTGTGACATTCAATCTATAACATGAACTTTTCAGGACCCCTGATGAAAATTTTGGTATCCTATTGGAAGCTGCAGTGATGTACGATCGGCGTGTTGCTGCAAGATCAAAAGGAAGTGATACAGCCGAAATTTCAGAAGAACAACACCTTTATCCCAATTTGTTGTTCATCATTACAGGTAAAGATGGTTTAGTTCTTGTTTAGAATCTAATAATATTTCGCCGTTTCTGTTTTTGATCATGAGCTATCTATACTGTCCATAAAGGTAAAGGACCTGAAAAGGAGAAGTATGAGGAGAAAATCAAACGATTAAACCTTAGACATGTGGCATTCCGTACAATGTGGCTCGCAGCTGAAGATTACCCATTGCTGTTAGGTTCTGCAGATCTCGGTGTCTGCTTACATACTTCCTCATCGGGTTTAGACCTTCCCATGAAGGCAAGTCCATTATAATTAGAGCTTATATGTGCTAATAAGGTTAAGACTTGAGACGTGATTTTCCAATGTGTCAACTTGTTACCGATGTTTGGCTTTTCAGGTTGTTGATATGTTTGGATGTGGCCTTCCAGTTTGCTCGGTTTCCTACTCATGGTAATTAATCAGTGAATTTCAATACTTTCACGAACAAAGACTAAAACTTTAAAACCTTAAACTTTCGTGAAGCATTCAAGAACTTGTTAAAGATGGGAAGAACGGACTCTTGTTTTCATCTTCATCGGAATTAGCAGATCAGTTACTGGTAAGTAACTTGTCTTTCTTTTAAAACGTTTTTACCAAGTCAACCCCAGTAATGTTCTTGTGTTCTGTTTTTCTGAACAGATTCTCTTCAAGGGTTTTCCTGGAAACTGTGATGCACTAATGTCGCTCAAAGCGGGTGCAATGGAGACTGGTTCTTCGGGTCGATGGGCTACAGAGTGGGAAGATTGTGCAAAACCTTTGATTACTCAGGTAAAATCCTTCAGCTCTCTCTATCTCTCTCACACACACATACTTTTGTTGGGGCTATTTCTCATAAGATGTTTGTTCCATGCAGGTCGTGTCTCAAATAGTGAATTGATGAAAGCAAAAAAACTCAAAATTTGTGGGCTTGAGAGTTTTTCACAACTTCCTTAGTAGATACAAACTTTTATTCACACAATCATATAGATCACAAGATTTGTCTCATAATATTGACAAAAGTCTGATTCCACAAGATTTTGGCAGGAGTCTATAGGAATTGAGCAAATAATAACAAAATCTCAATTGACCAAAAGTGAGGCCAAGACAAAGCAAGTTATGTTTAAACATTGGAAAAAAAAAACCTGAAGAAAAACCTCTGAATCTGTCACTAAATAAACCACAGACCAGCTAGCTTTAAACAAATTTTCGTGATGTATGAAGCCATTTCCACCTTTTATATTTCCCTGGTGCTTGCAAATTTTTGTGGTAGAATAAAAATCCTTCTGAAAATTAGCAAAGAGACTCACTTTGCTTTCGTCTTAGTTTTCTTGAGAAGGCTGGCAGTTCTAAACTCAGCGTCGTCTCTAATGAAGCTCCACCAGAGAATGGTTAGGGGGATTGTGGCGGCGTGCCAGATTGAGTGAGCATCGAAGTAGCCTTCATATGGAGGAAAATCATATATCTCTAAAAGCATGGCTAACCCTCCAGCTATCACAACCACCCAAAGTTTCCAATTAGAAGGATGCCTCGAGACAGCAGCCCATCTTGCCCATAGGAGAAGCTGAGAGACTCCCATTGCCACACACACAATCATGTTCCAACCTGTTAACAACATTCAAAACCGGTGAATTCACCAAAATACTATTGACTCGGTTTCAGATTAGGGAAAGAGTTTGTGGGGTACCATAGTCAAGTTTGTAGAAGTTAATGTATAGTATGTGAGTGGTTACGAAAGCTAGTATTGGAGCGGAAACCATGACCCTTGCAGCCTCGACCCGAACATCAAAGGTTCTTAAGATGGCTAAGATGAGAGAGAATCCGAGAACGGCTATTGCGGATGAGTAGTCCAACCTCTCTGTGAGGTCAATATCCCTGAGAACCATAGAGACAGATTATATATGAAGCAGAATGCGAATGATGGACTAATGTGTAGATGATTTACCGACTGTGGAAAACAGCACTCCAGAACCAAGAGTTCATGGACAGAAGACCGTAGATATGCCACAAACCGACGTATTCATAGAACGCTGTCCTATCTTGTTTCAAAGGCAACTTATAGTACAGCGTGATGAAAAAGGAAAGCCAACCATGGAAATGCATTGCTAGGTTAAGCACAGAGAAAGCAACAGAAGCAGGCTCCTAGCAAAAAAAACAAGTTAAGTCAACCTTTACACTCCATCTTATACATGGAAAGAACCAGAAATTCACAAGTGATTGAAG
This sequence comes from Cardamine occulta, assembly GCA_028015245.1. NCBI lineage: Eukaryota > Viridiplantae > Streptophyta > Magnoliopsida > Brassicales > Brassicaceae > Cardamine > Cardamine occulta. Next base: position 7,194,397 of record CM051362.1, on the reverse strand, counting down.
GAAAAAACTGACCTGAATCCCAAGAACACGCTTGAAGGGCCATTTACCATGGTACTTGACAGGGAATTGACCAAGAGTTTCCCGTTCTCTCTCTCGATTAACCATACATTGATAACGGCAATCACCTTGACAACCCCATTTTTTCCATTGTAAATAGAGAGGTTCTTGTATGTACCACGGACCAGCATTGGATGAAGAATTGCACTGAGGAAAACACTCTTGTCCAACACAACCGCTTATCTCACATTCTGAAACACATGCCCTGATACCAAAATCTCAAGATATTTATAATGTCCATAGGTCAAATGCTCCTAACATCCACGCTACTACTAAACTCTAACATAAAAAAGTTAGCTCTATATGAATCGTAGAGAAACTGAAAACAATAATACCTGTAATTAGGATCGGCATCGCCAGCACTAGCATCTGAAATACTGAAAAGGCATGGCAACACTAGAAACAGGGCTGTCCAATAGTGGACTGCCATCTAAGAAAAACTGAAAGTTGAAGTGGAAGCACTGAGTGATAATTATGCAAGCCTAACAAAAAAAAAAAAAAATAGAAACTTTAAAGGAGCTACACATGAAAGCTACGAATCACACTTATCAAAAGCAATAAAACATTAAAAAAGGATTAAAGCCATATGATTATTCCATTAAAGAATCTTAAAGGAAGTGACAATTCATTCATTCCTGTGAAAGAGATTCTCAAATATCAAAAAAACAAAAAAAAAATCCTTGTATAATTCGAACTTGAAAGACTAGAGAATCTCTTTATCAATGATCGAGCTTGCTGTGAAAAAAATACAACATCCCAATTCGTTTACAATCTAATCATACGATTTCCAGATTCGATCAGATTACAGAACACTCAGAACGTAAATAAAATTCAGAGCCTAAACTTCCAAGAGATCTATCTATAACGCAAGGAAAATACAAAGATGAGAACCGATCAGAGAGCAACAAAAAGAAAGAGAGGAGAATTCGAACAGATCAGATAGAATACCTCCGAGCTCGAGTTTGAGTCTGGTCTTCGCAACAAGATTGAAAGCTCCAAAGAATAATTAGTATCGCTGTAATGGAGACGACGGATGAGTTTAAATAAAACGACGCAGTTTTATATTATTTTTTTCTTTCTTTTTTTTCAACGAACGAAAAGCGTTCATTGATCACGATTTGTTTTTCTTCTAGCATTATCTGTTTTAGAAAATATGTAAAAAAAAACCTTGGTATTTAGAAGAAGATAGATTTAGGAGTTTCACCGCCGACCTTAATTTAAACATTTGTGTCCTTGGAGTTGTTTCTCCGATGGTTGACATGTCTCTGGAATCTAAGATGGCTAAGGAGACGAAGAAAAAAAAAGAAACAGAGTGACACTAGGTTCCGACCACAAATTTATAATTGTTTTCTTTTTTCACAGATTCAAATTGGCACTGTAGTTTCCGTTTAAAATACATAGGTGAATTTGTGTTCAAGATGAAAGCTTATAGCCATAGACCAACCGAGTTAGATTCTTACATTATCTGTAAATCCAAGATGTTATCTGCAAAGGAACTGATCATTTCGATATGCCTCCTCAAGAGTACACAAATTCAGAGAGATTATAGGGAAACTAGGTCCCATTCCACGGTCTTATTCAGTAGTAAATTAAAATGCTGATAGAATTACAGTACTACTCGGAAAATTGGTATAAGAGAGTTTTAGTAAAAGGCTAAAGATGATCCTATAGTTTCCTTCCACTGCTTTCTTGGAGCTTTTTTGACAGTTCCTCGTAGTGTTTTCTTTGCTGTTTGTTCACAGAGGGTGAGACTAAGGACAAGGCTTGCTCGAAATGAGTCATCTTGATAGTACACAGAGTTGCATCTGTAATGTCATCATCTTCACCGCAGCTTGATATCTCCTCCACTGCCTGGAATGTAGATTTTTGCACCAAGTGAGCGAGATCAGCTCCGCTGAAACCTTCACACTTCATCTTTGCAATGCCATCCAGATCAACACTAGCATCTATGGGCTTCTTCCTTGCAATAGCTTTTAGAATTGAAGCACGCTCATCCGCATTAGGGAGGGGTACATAAAGAAGATTCCCAAACCTACCTGGTCTCAAGAAAGCAGGATCAACTACATCTGGTCTGTTTGTAGCTCCAATTACATACACATTACGCCTCTCTCCACCGTCCAGCTCGACAAGAAACTGGTTCAAAAGCCGTTCAACGACCCATGCACCTTCTTTGCCACGACTTGTTGTCAAAGCATCCACCTCATCAAAGAAGATTACACATGGCGCACATGTCCGGGCGCGCTGAAACAATGTTCGAATAGCAAGCTCGCTTTCTCCAACGTATTTGTTTAGAAGTTCTGCACCCTTGATGTGCATGAAATTAGCTCCTGCCTCGTTAGCAACCGCCTTTGCAATCAATGTCTTGCCACAACCCGGTGGTCCATAGAGCAAAAATCCTGTCTCTAAGTCTACTCCAAAAGCCTAAAAAAGATCGAAAGAGACACATTCAGACCTCAAGATAATAGAACAAGCAAGTAATCTTTTACTATATAACAGTGCCAAGTGACTTATTAGTACCTTATAAATATCAGGGTTTTTTATAGGTCTGACTATATAACGGTTGAATTCAAGTCGTAGATGTTCAAGTCCACCAACATCATCCCACTTGACATCAGGCACGGTAGAGAATCCTTCTCTTGTTAGAGATGACTGAACTAGAGTCACTGCTTCCTAATAGATAACAGAGCAACTTACAGAATCAGGAACCAAAGAGCAAAACTTTGCAACCATTTAAGTACAGAAAAGTAGACTCATATCACGCCTGCAATTAATATACCTCGAAATCAGACATTTTGACAAAGAGCTTTTCCAACTCTTCTTCTGGCCAGGGTTGCCTCAGCCAAGAATTATCATCTTCACCGTCTCCAGACAATTGAGATTTTCTTGAATCCAAGATTCTCTTTGTGGCTATCCTGCCAGCCATGTTAGCAACACCTTCCAAATCGGCTCCAACAAAACCCGGTGTTAAACGAGCTATTCTTTTCTTGTCAAATGGACCTTCTAGTCTAAGTTTTTGGGCTACAACAGAGAGTATCTCAGCCCTTGCATCTTCATCTGGAGCACTCAGAGCGATCTCACACTCAAATCGTCCACTTCTCCTCAAAGCAGGATCAAGAGCATCAGGCCTATTTGTAGCTCCAATGACGAGAACAAATCCAGCACTAGATTCAGGACCTTTGTTACCAGGTCCATCCATACAAGTCAATAATTGCGTTACAATCCGCTTCTCCATCTCCCTTTGCTGATTTTCTCTCTTTGATCCTATTGCATCAATCTCATCAATAAACACAATGGAAGGCGCAGTCCTATATGCTTTAGAGAAGAGCTCTCTAATATTCTCTTCAGAAGCACCAGAAACACCAGAAACCACATCAGTAGCTGAAATCTTATAAAACGGAACACCAACTTCATTAGCTATGGCATTGGCCAACTTGGTCTTTCCACAACCAGGTGGTCCATGAAATAGAATCCCGCTTGGTGGCTTCACTCCTATCTTCTTAAACGGTTCAGGATTGAGAATCGGGAACAGAACATTCATCTCCAATTCATCTAACACTTTTTTAATCCCACCAAAATCTTTAAAGGTAGGTCCTTTACTACCCTCTACTTGCAAATCACCATTACCAGAAGTTCCACTGACTAAAAGAGAGCCTTTAGCCTCTTTTCTCGACCCCATTGTAGCCATCTTGCTTCTACCTCTGTTGCTCACAGTCTCAACTTCGACAATTTTTTCCTCATCTGGCTTCTTGGAGGAGCTGTTCAACTTGGCGTAGTTATCTCGTAGACTGCCATTGATCAAATCAAACCGAGGAGGAGTAAGCTTCTCGCTGTAAATAGCGTCCTCATAAGTGGAAGAAGAAGACGGAGAAGAAGATAACTTCTTTCTCTTAGCAGCAGCAGCAGCAGCTTCCTCATCGCCATTGCTGTTTTCATCTTCTTCTTCTTTGTCTTTAATCCGCTTGGCATTAAGGATTTGTCTGACGTTGAGTAAAAGCCGTTGCCGAGTCAACTGAGCAAAGTTAGCGTATCTAGAACGGAGATCATCGACGATATCTTCCGCCGTTGTTAAATCCTTGCCGCATGAATCCATAACTTGACTCAGATATCTACGATTTATTCCTCCGCCCATACCACCACCGCAGCGACCTCTCCTAGCCATCGTTCTGCTTAGAGTGAGGTTTCAATTGTCAAAGTCTGAATCTTCCTCACTTTTGGAGGCGTCAACAGCAGCAGGATACAGCGGGAAAAAATAAAACCCTAATTTCGTTAATAATTTATTATGAAGGAAAAATATAAGAAAACTTCTTATTTTATCATCTCTGTTTGTTACTGTTATTTATTACAAATTTTAAATTTTCTAACTATTTGGGCTATTCAGAGTCTGAGCTCTTTATTCAGAATTTGCACGTACAATGGTGTATACAGAATTTATCTCGTATGCTTCTCCTTATGTTTTTATGTATACACACAAGCTTGAACCTATTCAGTATCTGGATTTACTTCTTCCCCAACTCGTATCCAAGATTTTGTTTTCTCATCAATCTCGTATCTCAAAAGACTTCCAAACAAAATCTTTCCCTGAATCCAATGAAACACCAAGAAATGTGTTACTTCACAAATAATTATCAAATACTTTTCTTTTATATGGAGAAAGGATAGTTTCAGAATGTTGTTGAACCTTTACTCTCCTATATGAAGCTAAAGTTGTTAAGGGCTCATTGGATTTCTTCACTTGTCCACCCTCATTACTTATGTTTATCATCTGGCACCGGTTACATCCGCCCAGTGACTGCATCAGAAAGGAACAAAATAAATAAATAACCTGAGAACCATGAAGTTTGTGCATATGATTACACAGAACAAATCTTATATGAATCCATTGACTTACGGTGAAATGATTGTCTCCTATCTTGAGAGTTCTCCAATTATCTTCTGCGTATGGTTCACCTCCAGTTATAACTAGATTTGGTCTGAATCTATATGGATCGAGTTTCTCATGAGCTCGGTTGTAATCCTCGTCTTCTGCAAACCAAATCAGTTTTTCTAGAGCAAAGAGCAAAAAGGAACAAGAGATGCAAGATTAAAGGGAGATGAACACGTACTTGCTTCTAGTTTTCTGTTTAGGTCAGCAACACTTTCCTCAGAGATTAACAAGAACTGAGCTTCATTAGCAAAGTTGATATTGCTTTCCAAATCTCTGCACAACCCAGGACTCTTGTTTCTGTTCAAGCAGTGTTTGGAAGTGGAGCTAGAATACCGTAACAACTTGCATTGTCGACCAATGGCATTAGTGAACCAACAATTGATTCTAGTTTCCTCGTTATGGTTTTCTAGTCTGCAACCAAATGGCAAACTTATAGTTAGATTAAAAAGGCAGTTGATTTAAGACAGTCTCTGTTCGGGAGCAATGCATACATGTTGGCATGTGAATCGAACTCATCGTTCCTTGGATTATATGAATCAGACTTGATTCTGATGTGCAACTTGTCTTTGCAGCGAGCAGATTCTACAGACAGTAGTCCTTCCTCAAGGTCGATAAAGGTGCTAATAAGAGACATCTCAGGCACCTAGAAGCCATTCCCATGCAAATCGAAACTTTGGTGACAGATCCGTAGATATAAAAAAAAATTGAGTTAGAAGATGCTTTCTTACCTTCTTTTGGGTAAGAATTTCACCCATCAGACCCTGTATCATCCATTCTCGATCATGCAGCAGGCCTTTTTATATTTCAAACATAAAAGATAATACTCAAGTTAATCATAAACGCCAAATAGATCCATCCTACCACTAATACCTGCACAAAATGCAGCAAGGATTTGGTTAAATGATATACCTGTTCTGCAAAGTGGCCAACGATTCACAGAAAATCCGGCACATGATTTGATTGGGTATATGGTAACTGATTTAAGGTAGTAGCTTGGATTGGATTCTTTACTTTCAAGCTCTGCGTGACAATAAAAAGTGGGATCCTTAGATTCAGACACCATATATAGTTTATTAAATATTTGCTATCTTGCAAGTTATATGCACTTTATATGTGTGGCTAACACAAGCACCAATTGCCAAATCACGGAAAGGCAAGCATGTATTGACGATGACTCTAATAAAGTAACATCCCAGAGAATAAAGGGCGTAATCAATTATACCAAGTCCTTTCTATATCAAAAGCACTATAAAAGTTTAAGAGACAGTACCTATACTAGGATGTTGAGGAAACCTTCCACTGACCGCAATTCCATTCCCAATGTTCTTTGGAGGTGATACAAATGAACTTATGATGAAATCAATAAATTTCTGCAAATGAAGCATACACTTTAAATTAGTTAGCCACAACAAAAGCTAAGAAAACGAGTTTTGCTTATAATTTCGACAGCTTCCGTCACATGGAATTGAAGGAAGACTAAATGAAGGAGCCTACATACCTTGGCCTCTTCAAAGGTCGACACATAACCAAACGAAACTCTAACAGCCCCTGTTGGTTTTCCATTGATTACATCATTGTCATCCCAGCAGATATGCCCAGCCTGGATTAAATTAAAGGATGTCATTGGCAACTATATAATACCACATCTGCTAAATCAAGGCCAGTTAAAAGAAAGATAAGAAAAAGAAAAGAAAAAAAGAACAATCATACCTCTACATTAGACAATAGATCAGAATGAGACAAGTCGAGATACTTTGCACAAGCGCCAGGATTGCAAAAACATCCTGTCTACACCAAAATGAAGTAAAATGACACATGGAATCTCAGTGTCAAATTACCTATTGCAAGATAACCCTTGCCAGAGAGTGCAAGATTCTCATCTTACTTACATAACTTATTATGTCATCTGTTTTCTATAGGGTAGAAGAATTCGAAGAGGAAAACAACTGAACTGTGTGTTTCCAAAACATACCCGTAATTGAATTCCAGATAAAGAAGCAAGCTTTTCCACCTCCAGGTAGCCAAACCAAGAGCCATCAGGTCTTTTCAAATTGAATGTAACCGTTGGGCCTGATTTATGTGAAGATAACTGAAACGTAAAACTTAGAATGAATCAAATACTATAGTCACACGAAGAAGTAATTCCATATGACTTCTGAAGTAAATGATGATATTTTTAAAATATATAATGATTGGTGCTTGTGTCTTTCTTATGCTACTTGGTTTCCTTTTTGTTGAAGCATATTTTTCACTCGATAATGAAGCCCTATAATTAATGGAATATGAGAAGAAGAAAAAAAACTATTCTTGTAATCATGAAAGAACTGACCTTCAGATTTTCACTGCCATACAGAACACATACACCACCCCCATTTCCATGTCTTAAAGCCTGAAGTTTCTTCTTCACATATATGGAAAGTGATGTTGTGTGCCTAGAAAATTGATTGAGAACACACTTTAGCTTCTACAATAGCAGATGGTTTGGAGGGAAGTTTTAAAGGAGAAATTTAGAGTCATTTTCAAGACTAGCGATTCTGCATAGAGCACAAGTTTTACTCACATCCAAATTGCAGAAGGAGTAAGGGACTTGAGTAGTTTGAAGCCATGGCGGATTGCTGCTATGCTCAGGAATGAAGCAGAACCATCCTCAAAACACTCCTCCACCCTTTCCCTTCTTTTTACAAAGTCAATGTCAGCAATTGAAGCAGCAACAGTGCCTGTAAGCATTATGTTGATTAAATTCCATACAAACTCAATCAATTTACACAACCAAATGAGATGCATACCTCCACTAAAGTAAGTCTTTTTGAGCAATTTGGCTGCATCTGCAGATTATAATAGCAAGAAAAATATCATGTCAGAAACTAGCATTTTCAAGCTTTGTTTAATAAAATGGTGCAAGTGTATCTTGTTCGAGAAATGAGTCTAAAAGGAGAGAAGAATAAAATGAAAACAATATTGGAGATCTTATCAACATAACTGCTCTGATCCCAGTTATGAGTTTAAAGTGAATGTTTCTGAACTACAGTCAGATTTATGAAGATATACAGGAGAAACCTCAGGAACAAATTACACACCATTCCGTACAAGGAGAGCACCAAGCCCAGTAGGATAACCAAATAACTTCACGAAAAACAGCGGAAAACAAGAAAGTCAGAATCTGATAACAAATGAGCTTCACTATTATTATTTTTAAATCCAGGAGCTACCTTGTAGAATGACATAACAACAAAATCTGCAGGATACTCCGTTAAATCAGGTGGCAGTGTCGCACAGCCTTTTGCAGCATCTATCAAGACCATCCACTGCTTGCTCCTGATAAAGCCATGATGAAAGTTAAATAATAGAAAACCAATAAAACAAACCTCTTCAAGTCCTATATACACTTGGAATCAACAAAGAAAGAAGTATCAAATCACACCACAGTAGTTCCTCCAAAAGTTTCTAAGTCGTTTTAAGTTCACATTATTAATTGTTATAATCATCAAAATGTGCACAGTTCATTTCTAGATATCACCATATCAACAGCACAAAATTCGAATTATATGTCAGATTCCTGTACCACTCCTCCTGTTCCGAGGCTGTATTTAACTCACTCTCAAAGATCATGTACAAGAAAATTCACTGTGCTCAAAAGATGAACTGTCCTGGGCATCGCATTGCCAAAACTCAACAATATGAATCCAATCAGACATTCAGTGTTACCAATGCAAGACACTCTGGAAAATAAGAGATGAAGAGAGGATGTAAGACTACACATACTTGCCAAAGGGAGAGCCTTGTAGTGTAGTTTCAGTATTTTCTTTAATCAACTTCACCAAATCTAGATTGAACCTCAGGCCGGTAAAATTGCACTCTGAGGGGAAAGCAAATAGATTATAGGCATCTCCTGTAATCATATGACAGAGTGAAACACAGGATAAGCAAACCATCAAAGTCAAGTATATACTGAGGCTACAAGAAGATGACATGCACTACATCTTGAACAGATTTTATTCAGGATGAAAGAACATAGAAGAGATTCTTAAGCTGACAGACCTTTTGATTCTTCCTTTTGGAGTTTAGAAGTGTTTCTCATCTGCACAGCACGATGCTTTACCTTGATAGATGGTCCTGAACTTGCGAGCTGGCCGGGTTGGTTAGCTGCTTCTTCAATATCCACTGCACATGCTGAAGCACCTTTACCTAATGCATATTCCCTAATACCAAGTACGCTGTTGTGATTCTCCATGGTATACAAAAATTTGCTGTCTTGGGTCCACGGAAATGTCTCTCCCACAAGCTTCAGTGCTGCCGTGGCTCCTGAGGTGAATATGCAACTGTAATCTTCAGGAGATGCATTGAAGTATTCAAGTACCTGACTCCAGTTTGCAATGCAGATTGATTGAAACATATAGAACCAACTTATAAGCTGAATACCAGTAAATCGAAGATTAAATAAAAAGCTCCCCATATTCCACAGATATCAGTTCAAGAAATATTAAGGATGTAGTACCTGATGCCGAGCATCCGCTATAAGGTCACTGGTCCCTGAACTGATATCACTTTGACTATCTAAATCACTATTAAGGAACAGAAACATAAGCTCACAAGGAAAAAGAAAAAGGAAAAACAAAAAAAGAACATTATACTGTCCATACTAACAAGATCTACAGAAGAGGCTAACTACTTTCTTTTTCACCAATCAACATCAAAGTTTTAGATCTTCAAGTCATGAACTTATCAAAGGAATAAAAAATCTGAGATTCAGACCATAATAGATCTGCCATCTCATCTAGTAAAAGAAAATGTAAAGAAAATCTTATGAGGTTCAAAAGATGAGGATACGAGGATTTCCATAAACATTGCTTGTAAAATCCTTAAAGATATTATCCATCTGCAACTCAGAATACAAAGTAGAACCAGCATGATCCAAGTATACAACACCTGCACACACCAAAGGAGCTTATAAGTTCAATCTTCAAAACTCAGAGGTTTAACTTTTAAGGATGAACCAAAATAACTTGATAAGGCATAAATATGTACTGTAAGTTAAATAATTACATCCTTGTGCATGCTAAGCATTTTGTTGCTCAAATTCACTCCATATAAACATAATTACCACACTTTGATCCATTATAAGCTCAACTGTTTATATGAACATTGATCGAGCTCAATTTTAATTCATTTTGAAACACTCAAGTAGCCAGTTGGTTCCTCCACTAACCCAACCCAATAGTTTTCTCTTAGAAATTTAAGAAATTTCAGCTCAAAAGATTAAGCTTCGAGCTCTATTGAGATCCGAGTATACATAATTCAAGGAACAAAACAAAAAAAAAAAAAAAACGACAAAGATCAAAAAGAGACCTTTATCTAATCTCTTAAATTCAGTATCGCGGATCTGTTGGATGTTCTTGGGAGCATCTGGGTATCCATAATAATCTCCGAATTCCTTAAGAAATGCTTCCATTGTGATATCTCTTCCGACGAAACGAAAGAATAAAAATTGTCTCTTTATCTGATAATCCAAGGAAAATCGCCGACGAAAGAAAGACGGTCCTTCCCGGCTGTTTTAAAACTAAATACATTTTCCTTTCTTCAAATAAATAGGCATACGTTTTTTTCAAATATATTAAATAGATTTCTTTATCATTAATTTTTGTTTAGTATATGTGTTGCACTTTACATATGAATAGTGTCTTTTTTTTGTTCAAATTAGTATCCAAATTTTAGTAAGCAATGCTATTCAATTATTTGAAAATTATTTTTGGTATATATACTGTTTTAAATTGAAAAAAAATCGTAGAATTCTTCATATAATTAAGTGTTTATAGAAATATTTTTAAAGCGGAGAATTTGTGACTATTTTAAAAATTCAAGATATTAATAGAAAATACCAATAAAAGTAGTGGTTTTCTTATAACAAGAGAAAATGTATGTTTTAATTAAAAAAAATCCTAAAACAAAATATGGATTATTTAAAGATTAAAAGTCTAATTATTTTGTGGCTTGGACAGTTTGATATGAACTATAGTAATGTCTTTATCAAGACTTGTACTTAAAACTCTAAAATCGATGATATTCAATAGTCTGCTTAGTTATAAGATAATAAAAGTCTAATTATCTTGTTGTGGCTGGGACAGCTTGTTAAACTTCAACATCTGCATAGTAATGTTTTTATCAAGGCGTGTACAATGATGTATTTAAAACTCTAAAATCTTTAAGATGTTATTCAATTTTTTGCTTAGTGATAAAGAATAAGTCTATGATCTTGTTGTGGCTGGGACAACTTGTTATAAACTTCAACATCTGCATAGTAATACAAATATTAAGGCTTGTACAATGATGTACTTAAAACTCTAAAATCTCACTAAGATGTTATTCAATTTTCTGCTTAGTGATAAAGAATAAGTCTATTATCTTGTTGTGGTTGGGACAACTTGATATAAACTTCAACATCTGCATAGTAATGTCTTTATTAAGACTTGTACAATGAAGTACTTAAAACTCTAAAATCTCGCTGAGATGATATTACATTTTCTGGTTAGTGATGGAGAATAAAAATATGTTTAATGGAGTTCTAAGATTGAAAATATGTACAGAGAATGTTCAAATCTCAGCATCATACAATAACATGACGTCTTGGCGAGACAAGGTATGTATTTCTTCGTTGATCTTGTTATCTTATGTTACATCAAACCAGTGGATTGATGGATTTTGGAAATTCATGTTTCTGCACAAACTTTATATCAGGTAAGTTATTATTTATTTGGGTCGACGGGTTGTAGCCCCCACAAAGTTTCAATTAAGGGTGTATCCCCACGAAACTTTAACCTCAGGTTGTATCCACACCATGAAATTTAGATGGGTTGTATCCCCACAAAACTTTAAATTCCGGTTATATCTCCATATCCGTTAATTAGTAACGATTTCTGTTAAGTATGACACTAAACCAAATAAAAATAAAAATTAACCAATAATCCGGTTTAGGAGATATTTTACTTAAAAGTTAAAACTCATATGCTTATGAGTACTAAATCCTCTCTTTGATATCAAAGGTTTAATAAATAAAAAAATCTAAAACGTCGAAGAAATAAAACGATAGAGGAAGAAGAAGAAGAACTCCAGAAAAAACAGATCTTTGTCATCAGTTGATCTAAGGAAATATTTGGATTTTAGGTTTATGATGAGGTAAGAGATTTGAACTCTATTTCCTTGTTGATTGAAATTCGAAATTTTGTTTTCAATTTAAAAAATTTCAGTTCAATTCTAGCATCTGATTTCGATTTGAATGATTTCGAACTAAAATGTCTTGTTGAATTTGTTCGATTTCGAACCATAATTTATAACCCAAAACTATATTCGTTTTTCAAACTTGATTTGGGATTTTCGATTTCACACTTGAAAGCTTGTTTTTGTTTGCAGTGATGAAAACGATGTTGGGAGAGAGATGTTGGAAGATGAGAGTGATCATAGTGACCCAGAATTTGTTTGTTTTGATGTAGAAGAAACAGATTCTAGTGAAAGTGACTCTGATTCTAGTGTTGATGAAGAGTTGGAGCAAAGGCTTGAGTTAGAAATTGAAAATTATGTAGCTCACTTTACGGATGAGCATCCAATGCGTCATAATGCATGTCCAGAAAGTGACGAGGACTCTGAAGAAGAGGCTGAAGTTGTTGCAAATAGAACAGAACATATCAGAGTCATCAGACGGAGAGGGGATGGGAATTTACAGTTAGGACAAGTGTTTTGCAGTGGTCTTGCATTTAAAGAAGCTGTGTTGGATTATGCTTTAAATATTGGTCGTAACATTAAACAAAATAGATATGATGAAACGAAGCTTGGATATGAATGTGGTATGGCAGGTTGCAAATGGTGAATCTATTGCGCACTAAATAGAAAAAAGAATATGTGGAAGGTCACAGTTTATCCAAGGACTGATCATACTTGCACTCGGAATGGAGAGTGTTTGATGTTGACGGATCCAGTGATTGCACAATTGTTTTTGGACAAGATAAGACAAGATAATGTGATGCCCATGAAGATTCAGGAAATGATTAAAGATCAATGGAAGCTTATTGCTACAAGGGATCAATGTCAAGAAGCTAGGAAAAAGGCGTTAAAATGGATTAAAAAAGAACATGAAGATCAATTTGCACATATCTGAGGCTATTGCAAAGAGATATCCAATATTTGTCTTAAACCTGTCCATTTTGGGATAAAAATCCATCATATTCCATATTAGTCGGAAGCTTTACGTCATGTAACCGATCTATTTTATATAATTACATATTTTGGATTGATTATTTTAGTCTAACGGGTAAAGAATTTAGTAGAGGTTACAATGGCATATCCGTATAGTGATTTTATAAACTCGTTCATCATTATGATGTTTTAGATTATTTTTAATTTTATTTATATTGTTAGTTGCATTTCATAATAACTAACACATATAAATTATCTTTTAAAATGTACTTCTCAAATAATAATATAGAAATTTCTTATTTTTAAATCTATTTTGAATTGTTAACTTTGTTTATATTTTTAATATATATAACTAATTTCAACTTTTTAATTTTTATCTTAAAAAACTTATTAATATATATTTAATATATTAATTATTTAAATTGAAGATCTTGATGACTTAATATTTAAACAAAAATACGTCTATGTAAATCAAATAATTATTGTTAATGTAATGATTATGAAATATATAAAAGGAAATACAAAATATTTTTTGTTCCTTAAACATCTTTGTACTATTTTTTAACAAATTTTTTATTTAAAAACATTTAATTTGGGTCAATTTCAAAGTTTTCTTTTAAATGATCTTATTTTCTATATATTTTAAACTTTTATAGAGTTTAACTATTATTAATTTTTAAAACTTTCATAAGGTTTAAATATTATTAATATTTTAAAATTTATATAGAGTTTAAATATTTATACATTTTTAAAGTTTAAATTGGTTCAACTTAAACCGAATAAAAATTTTAAATTTGAATGCATGATAAGTAAAGCTTCTTGTTCATTCGTATTTGGAATTATTTTTGTCTTTTTAATAATATGTCTCTGAACCATTGCATAGATGTTTTAGCCTATGTGGAACGTAGAACACACATTATTTCTTCATTGATTGAGTAATATATGTCTGTTTTAAAAAATTCGAATCACAACATATGCAGAAAAAAATCTAATTTTTTTATTAATTATATGTATTATATAATCATTCAAAATAACTTAAAAATAAGATCAAACAAATGTGATAGAAGAATCACAATTCATACTATTAAATTCTAATATTAGATAAGGAAATAATTGTGTTTGGTTGTAAAGAATTGTAATATTATATAAAGAAATAAATAGTGTTTGGATGCAAAGTTAAAAATATCTTATTTAAATATTCTTGAAAATTTGTTTGGCAATAGGTTCACAAGTACCTCTTTTTTAATAGTATAGAGATTGAACTATCTTTTCCGCTTTCAATTAGGTAAATGTTGTTTCCCTCTTTTAAAACAAGGTATGATCTTCACAGCATTTTCCTAGATAAAGTTTGGGGTTGCTTGATTGAATACATTTTTTATTTAGGTAATGTTTTCTATAACTATTTGATTATGAGTCATTATTAGCTTAACTTTTCAGCTTAAGAAGACCAAAAACTGGAATGTGTACATGTAGCCGTAGTCAGATCATAATGAAAATCATCTGTGACTCTTTTTGCTTCGGTCTTTGCTGCTCAATCCAACTACTCTAATCAAAATAAAACTCTTCATATATGCTCTCACTGTGGAAGTTTTGGTTATGTAGTTGATTGATCAATGTTATGTTCTTCAATCTTCATGGTTAATCCCTCCCAAGCAGACCGATTTCGCAAGATTTTCATTCTTACTCGGTAACTTTTAATTGAAAAGCCCATTAACCCGTATCCAACAAATAAAGCCCGTTAATTTTATCTCTTGGAATGATTATTTTTCAGCACATGTTACCGTATTTATTTCCCTTTTTTCGGTCAAGATCGTATTTATTTCCCAATTTGAGTTTTTTCATCTATCAAACGTTTCTAACTTAATATGCAGTTGCCAACAACAAACACTTTTTCTCCATTTGAGTTCATTCAAGTCGAAACTGAGCTATTATTGGAAATGAACATCTATATATATCACGATATTTTAAATAAATTATTGAATTTCATTTCAAATTTAGAAATTTTGAGTAACAGAGTTTATTTCTGCCATAAGTTGGAAATTTGGCTCGTTATATATAAATAACAAAATTAACTACATATAACACCCAAAAACGTAAATGAAAGCCTATTACCAATTATATAAAAAAAAATTCCCAATGATTATAATCGTTTTCAAGGTATTTCATTATCTAATGGGTAGAAGTTATAACAACCGACCAAGAACAATCAACTATTAATTACGTGATTGTGGATGTATATATATATCACTAAAAGATCTTTCGTTTGGTATTTATGATTCCGAACTTCTTGTTTTTGTTGCATTTGCAAGAATGGACATTTTTTGTGTGTGTGTTCATGTTTAGAATTTGTAAATGACATTCGAAAAAGATTACTTAAATTTTTTTTTTATGTACGTGTGTCCTAGATTAATGGATGTGTTACATAATCAAATTATATTTGTTGACTGCCTCGCAACTAATATCAGCAAATACAGCATCTGAAATTTCATATCAAAACGGTATCGTATGATCATAAGAAAACTAGATCTTAATTCACCAAGAAGTGACAATCCCATAGCCGACCAAAACAAGAAGAAAACAGAGAAGCAATGTTGCTTCAACTTGCAAGAAACTACAGAAAACTACTATATGTATAGTATTCAATTAAATATACAAACAAAACAAAACCCCTATTTCAACATATGTATATAGATGAACAAAAACCATGAGAATTTTTAGGTGGGCCAAGGAAATCTTAAGTAATGGCGATGGGATTTTTTGTCCAAACAAAGCAAATCTAATGACTTATTACTTTTGGGTTGGACCCACAAGAAGATTTGATGTCGCACTTTCTCTCTTCTTCTTCTATATAAACACAATCACACACTGTTTTCGAAAGTCTTCTTCTCTTCTTGATTACTTTCAAGTCTCAAAAACTCTTTTTTCCTAAATGAGACAAAAAGGTCACCGACACGGGAGAGCAGTGTCGCCTTGTGCCGCGTGTAAGCTTCTCCGGCGGAAATGTGTGAAAGATTGCGTCTTTGCTCCATATTTTCCGGCTAAAGAGCCTTACAAGTTTGCCATTGTCCACAAGATTTTTGGTGCTAGTAATGTCAATAAGATGTTGCAGGTGAAAATTCATTTCTCCCTTTGTTTTTATTTTAGCCACTTTTTCTTATTTTTTATGTGTATTTATGACCGGAAAAATAGATGAACATACATTTATATATAAAAACTGAATCCAAGGCTTGTAACTTATGGTTAATTTCTTCTTCTTGCTGCAATTGTATCATCATGTAAGTTTAACTCGCAGTTTTAAAATATTATAGCATGTAAGCATATATAGAAAGAAAATAAAACGGTTTATCACTAAAGAGTTTATGGAATTTTGGATGATTATCCATGCTTGTTAAAAAAAATCTTCAACTTTGTTTTTTAATTCTTGAAATTTAACGTTTAAAATAATTAGGGTTTTATATAAATTTGCTTCCGATCTTGTCAATAAGATTTTGCCTTTACTATTTTTTTGTGATATTTGGAAAGTATCGAAACCGCGTGTAAGAATAGTGTATGAAGTCACTTTCTAGTTTCTATTAAAAGTCTATATTGCATGTCACGTTAAAGGCAGAATTATGACATTATTTCTTTGTATTTGGTATCTTATGACTAATTTATGACGCGGTGAATACTTTGTCCATATGTCTAAAAGCGACGACTTACTATTTTATAATTTATACTGTTAATTAATATGATATGAAATCATTTACAGAATCATTACAAGCAAACAAACGCATCATTTGTTTTAAAAACATATTTTTATTACGTAAAGATATCATGATCAGTCATCATCAAAATTTCCAAAAAAAACAGCATTCTCAAAAGAATTGAACCCCAAAATAACATAGCTTTCACTGTGTGTATATCTATATCTGCAACTGCATAAATGTATGATTTTGGTAAAACCTTATCGAAGTGCAACAACATTTCGTTATTTCGCAATATGTTGATCAACATAAATATATAGACCCTAAAAATTTACTAAACATCCTAAAATAAATCATAGAGACTATCTTTCTTTAAATAGAATATAAGTAAAATGTTTTTTTTTTGGTGTAAAGAATAGAAGTAAAATGTTATGAATATTCTAATTATTAACTTAACGATTGTAGGAGCTGGCGGAGAACCACCGGAGTGACGCCGTGAATTCAATGGTGTACGAGGCCAACGCGAGGGTGCAAGATCCTGTGTACGGATGTG